>NAJI01000186.1:0-232325 GCA_002179835.1 Calonectria leucothoes | reverse complement strand
TAATCTAAATATATAAATTATAATATTAAAATCTTAAATATAGTATATAACCTAGTATTAAGCTATAGAGCTTTATTTAAAATAATTTAAATATATTATTGCCTTTTATAATACCTAGTCCCTTTCTTAATAATCTAAATCTTATAAATTTTATAATCTTAGGATATATAGCTTTCTTAGAATTTAAGATATTTAATAATAAAATTAACTTTATCTAATAAAAATAAATAGCCTTCTAAATATTCTAATAAAAGCTATATATAGCCCAGAGGCCTATATAATAAGAGGTCTAATTTCTTTCTGGTATATAAAGTAACAATCCATAGTATAATTCAATACTATAGATCTACTAGCTCCTTGTAATTAAAAGGTTAGTCAAGGCTAACTTATAATAGTAAGATCTAATGCACTAATAATAAGATGTAGTACAGGTAAAGGATAAGGGAGGGCTTGTAATATAAAGGGGATAATGGAAAGGATAGGTTGGAAAGATCGGGCTTTTTTTTTTGGTAGAAGATTGGCGTTTGGATAGACTAAAAATTAATACATCTCGGGTTTGATTTCATCACACAATTGCATCACACAGTATTGTGATGCAGATAGCCCGCTGGAAGCTGGAAAAGGGCGTATCCGTAGGCACTCTCGAACAGCTTGTCGGAAGTCGAACCGTTGGCGGTGCCATAACCACAAATTTCAGCTTGCGGACGTTTAATTTGTTTGGCTTTCTGACCCTCTTCATATGGGGCTTCTCCCCGCTGGGATCGCAGTCCATTCTTCGCATTTTACAACCGGGACTGACTACTGTTACCGACATAAGTCGAGTAAGTTATTTTGATACAATCAACTCGGCTCCGACCGATACCATCTCGCTTTGGTTAGAAATGGGACCCGAAGCACAAGCTAGTTTACAAGCAGAATTAGATCTGATGAACAAGGTATATGGGGCAATGCTTCTGACCCCGATTGACATAAAGAATAGCAACATGGACTTGTGGGGAAATGTCAAGGTGCCGTTGCTTGCTTCACAATCCAACAGTGGCGTGAAAGATAATGGATGGGAGGATGTCTCCTCAAGTTCGAATATCGTTTATGCTTCGCTGCTGGGGATCCCTGTTCGAAATATCCCAGTTGGAAATACGACATTAGAGATGGATTCCACCTATGTCGTGCTGGAATGCGACGAGGTGCAGCGATGGAATAACATCTCAGATATAAATTTCAGATTACCCAACTCAACACATCCGGGCTACCTCAACGAGACCTTTCTGGGCCAAGTGACACCGATTTTTGGTTCGGATCCGACTTTCCCTCGCAATGGTACATTTCAAGGTTTCACTGTCCAGCGCGACGATAATAATAGCACCAATGACCGCGAGGCCGCGTGGAGCATAGGCGTGGACCGATTCATTGACAAGAATTGGTCAACGTTTGCTGGCGATGCCAGTTATTGGACGGGAAAAAACACAACTGGAGAGGGAAGCATTCCAGGAATTTTCGAAAATGAAACCGAAATTGAAGCCGGACCAACTAGTATCCTGTTCCAATCGTATGTCCAAAACAATGTCGTGAGTGGAGCTCCAGTAGATTATTCTGCCACGCATTGTTCTGCCAAACAAAAATACGTCGAGTCAAGAGTCAGATGCGAAAAACGAGACACGTCTGACCAACAAAACTGCACCGTTATAGCTCAACGCCCGTCTCGAAAGTATCAAATTCCCGAGAACCTGACCATCCTGAACTGGCCTCAAGCATGGAAAATCATCTCCAGATACTGGCCTCTTGCGTCTGGATCGAATGTGGGTAGTATTGGAGAAAAAGATCTCACACTTCAGTTTCTGGGTGACCCAGCTTTGCAGTTCATTGTGAGCAATAAAGATTCACTGAGTCTCTTCGGCATAGACAAGGGTGATTTCAGTATCCGGTTGACCCAGGCCCTCAACACCTACATACTCCTCACATCCAT
Organism: Calonectria leucothoes; assembly: GCA_002179835.1. Taxonomy (NCBI): domain Eukaryota; kingdom Fungi; phylum Ascomycota; class Sordariomycetes; order Hypocreales; family Nectriaceae; genus Calonectria; species Calonectria leucothoes. Next base: position 230,362 of record NAJI01000186.1, on the reverse strand, counting down.
GGGATTTCTTGCATTAAACCTCAAGGCCGAGGGTGGATCAATCAAGAACCAAACAATCAATGCCCTGGGAAAGAAAAACATAACAATTTACGTTGTGCAGAATCTGTGGGCAGCTTTTTGCGTTGCATCAATTTTAATATTGTTAGCTGGCGGCATATCCAGTATTATCTTTGCACATATAGCAGCAGGACCAGAAATACTCGGGTATGCAACTACAGCCCTACGCAATAACAATATGGAATTGCCCAAAGAGACTGAGGCCATGGATGGGACGGAAATTGCAAAAAGGTTCATGAGGAGACGTATACGATATGGTTGGTCAGAAAACGCCTCAGGCGAGGGATCTATAGGCGTCGGCTATGAGAGGTGCACAGTAAAAATGAAGGATCCTGCTGATTCTACTTGAAGCGACATGGGAACCGGATGATCACATGTCGTGACCATGTGATCTAAGATCCAAGATGGGCGGAAAGGAGGGAGATAGATTCAGATATTGCGATGGAAGAAGCAGAAGATATGAACAACTGCGGAATGAGCTCACAGCTAGGGCTGGAGGAAAGTCCGCAAGCAAGAGAAGCCGTTCGCACGAAAAACGCTCAAGGAACATGAGTTAAATCTTGAAGGGACTAGACGGAGAAAGTCAGCGGTTTGTTTGACGAAGGGATGTGTCTTGTATGTAAGTGAGAATACAATGCCATGCTTCTTAAGCCCGCTGGTACCGAGACCAGAAACAAGGCCGAACACTATGGTGGCTTGCAACAGAATGCGGACTTTTGATCAACGACAGCTAGTCAACGGACGTTTTTGGCTTTCACTGCGCGCTAAGGTGGAACAACTAGGATAGTTTCACCGAAAGGCTTTGAACCAAGAGCGCTACGCCATCCTGCCTAAATGGGTCTATAGCCTCCGTTTTATCCCTATCAAGGCCACAGATTTTCATTATCCTACCTCAATTCCTATTCACAAGTCTCTAAACATGCGCTCAAACCAAGCCAGTCGCACAGATTCTGAATGTGTAGTGGGAACCAAAGGTCATCATCAACCTCGAGAGATGAAAGAGATTGTTTGCAGACCTGCTGACGCGTCCGCATTGGACAAGTGTCACGCACGTATTGTGATTGACGAAAAAGGGAAGAATAAACATACAGCTGAGAACTTAATTGAGACTCGCCACCCTGTCTTGGCCATGGGCTTTTTGTCTCGGTCAACTCGTGTTTATGAAAGATGGTCCAGACACCTTGGGCAATATGTCTGGATCATGATTGTGATTGTTTTATGCGAACTCCTTGAAACATATACAACAATCAAACTTTGACGGGAGCAATGAACAAGTGTTTGGATTGCTTCTGAAGGACGCCAAAGCTTGTACGCATTGCTTGCATATTGAATCTTAGTAATATATCACTTACTTGTGGTATTTGGGAACATTATAAAGAAGAAGAAACAATTTGTATCCATGTTGCTATTGTATAGCATAACCGTTGTATATCATAACCAGCCCTAATCTTGATGGTCGAGGCCTTCTGTAACGCCGAGACATTACTGAGCTGCTGACCTCAAAAGTAATATGGCGGCTGCTCATAGCTATGGAGACCGGACGCACGAATTTGAGACACGGGCTACATCTTCGGGCATATACTGTCTTGAAATCGAACACGGCATGCCGAAATGACAAACGGGCCGCCTAGTCCCATCGCGCTTTGGCCTCCTTAATCCCCGCCTCTCGGTTCGCGTCTAGCAAAAATGGTTTACCATGCTACGTATTTACATGGCTGTTCAATCAGGTTCCGGTCAATTTTAAAATAGCGTAGCGCAAGACGGATGGCTCGAATATGAAGGCCTCTTTGGAGGACTGGCATTTGCCATCTTCCCAGCATTGGAGTCATTAGTGGGATCCCGGACTACCTAGCTTTCTTAGCATCTACGTCTCAAACCAACGACCCATTTATGCAGCATGGGAGGATTATTGGGATTTTACGACGCACTGCACATATATATCATGATTCGTCTGGTTCTAATTCAAATACACAGGGTGGTTCCCGATGAAGCATTAACATCACGGAATACTGCATGAAAATACACATCGCGATGATGACCCTTGCTCGGAACCAAGGTTCTTCGCTACGATGGCGACCTCACTTACGGCCGATTCTCCTTTCGGATCTACCGGCTCCCTGACGTTTGACAATGCCCATCCTCATCCCACCTGGAACCGGAGAAAAGTGACGAGGGCTGTAGCTTGTAACGGACCAAACCATATCAGGAAGTTGAACAAAATGTGGCAACCAGATACAAATTTGCAATGTAATCTTTTGATCGCCGGTGCCAATGTAGGAGCACTGGTCAAAAAAATTAGACGCTGGGTATTGTGATAGTCTGAAACATAGTGATAAGCCGGCCTTCGCGACGGGCCGAATAACAAAAGTCCATCAAAGCACAAATACCTTCGCTTGGTTTTCTCTATGCGAGCATGATTCTGACAAGGGCTGACGTAAGATTATCATGAACTACCAGTGAGTTAGATACATCCGATGCGAGCCTTACCTCCTGTCCAATATAGCCAAAGAGAGGACTGCTCGGGCGTACATCCTAATTCAACTACTGTAAGGCAAATTGCCTTTGGAGAGCCACATGTCCTTCGCAAATGTAGCAGATGTGTGAATACTTTTTAGAGCCAATCAAAAACATTCTGTATGGAATTAAGTGAAAGTAGCGCGACACTTTACTTTACCGAGGTGAATCTACGGCAACCCTCCTTACGCATGTCTCAATACACCAGTGCTGCGGTTCCTCTACCCCGCGGATAAATGGCAATAATTTGAGACAGGAGTGGAGTAGTGCTAATTGGAATGCATACCGACCAGGCGAATCGAGCCCACTCTTTGCAAAGACAATCTACTCGATACCTTCTTTTACGTCAAAGTAGATCAACAGTGGCAGTTCACAGGTATTCATCCAGCTTCTTGCCGTGAGTCAACCAGTGTCTTGTGATTTTCAAGCATCACTCTACTTTCTCTTTGCATTCAATTGCCGAACTCACAACAACATTTAAAGCGCCTGTCGTCGCCTGTCTTCCCACCATCATCAACAGATTCTACCCTCAAACATCTTCCAAAATGAGATTCACTGTCGCCATAGTTTCCCTCCTTGTCGGTACCACCTTTGCTGCACCCGCCGATGGGCCATTTAATACAGATTCATTCATAAGCTTCTTGAAACGACCTGAGAACTGCAAGCCCGCTTGTCGCGTGGCCCAAAATATATGTACCGACTATCGTTGCCATGGCACGGCCGCGTGCATCTCTAATTGCAACTCACAGTTTACGGTGAGTAATATGCTTGATTCTGCCGTCGGGTCAACTTGTGCTGATATAAATTGTGATAGGAATGCGTACGTTTTTAGGCTAACCGTTGATGCGATTCATGATGTACAACATGCTTATTTATCTGACAAACAGGAATCCAAGTGCTCTTAAAATGCACTTCTAATAATAAGAAACGCAGCGGAAATGGTCGATCTAGAGATGAAAATCAGGTCAACTGGTGGGAAAACATGGATTTAATCACCAGCTAGGCTTTGGGTGATAATGGGCGAGTCCAGTTTGAACTTGAATCGGGTATGAAGAATGTTAACTTTTATCTCTCTACCTTTCGGTCTCCTTGCCTAAGTGATTAATTTGTCCCAAGTGCGGGAATTATCTGAGTGCCACTTAAGGAAATGTGTGACGGTTATGAATGCGAATGCAAGATGAAAACAAAAGTGTAAACGAGCCATCTAAGCCCTGTGTTAGTAAGCATTACCATCACATTTTCTTGTTGATGCTACGAGATTTGTGCATTCAATGCACTTGGAAGTTTTTAATGGGGCTTGGTGAATGAATTAAGTTTATACAGAATCATATTCTGTAAATTTCATTCAATGTCGCTGTAGATATCATGATGTCGAGGGCCATGGTGAGCTCTCCGATATGTCGTTCTGCAACAGGTTCTCCCTCCCAAACAGTTTCCATCCCCAAAATGAATTGGCAAAATTCTAGCAAACGCCGTATTCTTTACTCCTAATGCCACGCACATGAATTCCAGACCGTATTTTGCAATGTGAAATTCGACAATCAGAAACTACAAAATAACTGGTTGCTTGTCAACACGTTGAAAATAATGACCTCGAAATGGACAGTGAAGAGAATATTCGACAAGGCAACATAAAAATGACATTCAGTTTTGAGGCGTTTGATCTCGCCACGCATAGGCAAAGCACATGGACTTCTTTTTGTCGATGGGGAAGCCTGCGTATTTCATACTGCCTCATAAGCGTGGGAAATTGGCGGCTTTGGCGAATTTGCAGGGTGCCATATCGGTAATGGACTAGTTTGAAGGGTTGCTCGATGGCGCCCGCCGGACTACGCCGGATTTGAAGTCAGATGGCATCTGCCGGGTATTGTTGTGGCTCGAATTTCTCCAAAGCAATGCATACGACTATGTGCGGTGATATTAACTACAGGCTTGGGCAGCATATAGTGCCAATGTCACAAGACAAAGTGTGCCAATACTACAGGTGAAATTTCCGCTGGATAAAGAGCCTCATCAGCTGGGTTGACTCCGCCCTCTTTATCGGCTGTGCTCTTGCACTCGTCATCAGTTGCACCCCTGCCTTCATCAATTGTGCCTCAAGTCCTGCGATAAGCCCCGAGCCTGACCCCCAGGCCAACAGCTTCGACCCCAAACCTGCCAATGGCGCTGAGCCCGGTCTTGGTCTTGAAACCTTACAGCTGGTCCAGAGGAGAACGGAGATATGGATACGGCCGTTGCAAGTAGCTTCGACCCTGAGCCGATTGAAAGTTTCGAGCCGTCCCGGCAACTGTGCCTCACATAGATCCACAAGTTGGCTTTTAAACCCTCATACATATAGTCCGACTTCGGGTCGGACCTGCAGCTCCGGACCGTCAAATCCGGTCACGGATCCTGGTCATCTGATAGACGGGGCTCAAGGCTTGGTCGCAGATCCCTGACTCAATGTTTTATGTTACCTCTATTCGACGGGTTTTCTAGGATGTTCTTTAAAACAAATGGTTCTCAGAATCATCTTAGATATAGGCTATTTGACTTCTTAAAAATAAATATATTACATATTTCTTGGTAAAGTTCATCTATATATTGCTATCCTACATTTTGTGACTAACCTTGAGTTTGCGAGAGGTTGTTCGGGGGAAAGACCCACTCAAGCAACGGTTATACGGCTGTCGCGCAGTTTATGAGAAACCTTATATGGATGACTGGTGGTGCTACACATCACGTGACCTGTATGGACCACTTGTGGTCCACGCATTAGCTGCGCGATTAGTCACTGCTAAAGAAAAAAATCTTTGCGACATCGCTGCATTCCTACCCCTCCAACGTCTGCTTCTCTCTTCTGTCATACAATTCACCCATTGGACATGCAGAAAAGATAGAGACACCATGTCGACATTTGGCAACTACTTTCGCGTGACAACGTGAGTCCTCGCCCTCAATTGAAATGCTGGGAACGCAAGACAACGGCTGCTAACCTCCATCGTCGCAGCGCGGGCGAGTCCCACGGCAAGACCGTCTCGTGCATCATCGAGAACTGCCCGCCAGGCCTGGCCCTCACCGAGTCCGACATCCAGCCGCAGCTCAACCGCCGGCGCCCGGGCCAGTCCGCGATCACCACCCCGCGCAATGAGAAGGACCGCGTGACTATCGGATCGGGATGCGAGTTTGGGCGCACGTGTGACAACCCTACAGGAAGTCATAATGTTTGCCATGATGCTAATACCCTAGCGTCGCAGATTGGGCACACCCATCCTCCTGACGGTGCCTAACGAGGACCAGCGCCCTCACGATTACGGCTCCAAGACCATCGACCTCTACCCGCGCCCCTCCCACGCCGACTGGACCTACCTTGAGAAGTACGGGATCAAGGCCTCCTCTGGCGGCGGCCGAAGCAGCGCCCGCGAGACAATTGCCCGCGTCGCCGCCGGCGCCGTTGCCGAGAAGTGGCTGCGCGAGGCCTACGGCGTCGAGATTGTCGCCTTTGTCTCCTCGGTTGGCAACATCAAGCTCTTTGAGGACAGGCCTGTGGCCGATAGCGACGATATCGACTCCCTTAGCAGCCACCCCAAGTTCCTCGAGCTTGTTGACTCCCTAACCCGCGAGAAGGTAGATGAGTTCCTTCCTGTGCGCTGCCCCGATGATGCCGTCTCAAGGCGTATGGAGGATAAGATTGCCGAGCTCCGCGATCAGCATGACTCTACTGGTGGTACCGTGACTTGTATTATTCGCGGCTGCCCCTCCGGCCTCGGCGAGCCGTGCTTTGACAAGCTTGAAGCTCTCCTTGCCCATGCTATGATGTCCATTCCTGCCACCAAGGGCTTTGAGATTGGCTCTGGCTTCCGCGGCGCTGAGATGCGTGGATCCCGCCACAACGACCCTTTCGTGTCTACCGCCGACGGTGCGACGCCGAGCGCTGGCGCTGGCATTCCTCCCTCCCGCCTGCAGACCAAGACGAACCACTCCGGCGGTATCCAGGGCGGCATCTCCAACGGCATGCCCATCTTCTTCCGCGTTGCCTTCAAGCCTCCCGCAACCATCTCCCAGGACCAGACTACTGCTCGCTACGACGCTTCAGGCGAGGGCGTCTTGACCGCCAAGGGCCGTCACGACCCTAATGTTGCTCCTCGCGCAATTCCCATTGTCGAGGCCATGGCCGCTCTGACTATTGCTGACGCCCTTATGGCTCAGCACGCGAGGCAGATGGGCGTGAAGATTGCCGCAGCTGGACGATAGTACATTTTAGAGTGCGAGGGCTCAATTTACTACGAGTAAACGTGGAGACTAAGGAGGAACACCAGCATCATATAAACGGTTAGGATCAAGGTGCTCGCAAAGATCTAAAGCGTTAGTAGAATACATCGTTTATTAGACTTCGGCCCTGTCCATGTTCTATCCTTTCCTAATAAAACCAAAAATACCTTAAAGCCTAGGCCAGAGGACAGGCCTTTATTATAGCAATAGTAATTGCTATAAGTACTATTCTATTTTTCCTTTGCCTACTGAATAAATTCCTGCGCACGGCCAGGAGCAGCATTTTAACAATGCGTGGCATATCATGGCAATAGTGGCCCAGTGGCAGGTGGTGAAAGGCTCTTGGTCTGCCCTCCCAATCGACATGGTGCATACCTCTCCCGAAGCTGGTCTTTAATGCCAATATGTAATGGGCTTTTGCAGCAGACTGGATCTTGCGGGGCCGGCTCACACTTGAGTCCATTCGCATTCGCAGCAGTCGAGTGGCGGGATTCTTCGGGCGGCACGCCTTTTCGCTCTCCTTTTTCGCCCGTTGTCTATACCGAGTGTATACTGACAAGAATAGGATCTCTTCTTTGTGTGGACTGGGACTTTCAGCTGTTCTCCATAATCAACACAGAAGACGACATGTGATACAGAGACACTTAAGTCGACGGCCACCATGGCGTGGTCTAAGCGAAACCGTGTGCATTTGCCCTTTGCAAACATGCCATTCACTAGCTCATGAACTCCCCTATATGTCTCACAAATCATTGGTAGGACCATTGTGAGTTGAAGCAGGCCGTTGACGTTTTGCTTTTTTCTGTGCTCACGATGGTGTTTCTGGGGGAGATGATACGGCGTTTTGCGCAATTAATTACATCCGTGGCACTGGCATATCTTACACCTTCACGATAGTATAGTTGACCATCGTATCGCGGGGATCCTAGTGACAATTGGAAAGCATATAATTGAAACTGGCACGTGCTTTGACCAATTCATTTTGTAGAGATTGAAGTTGTATGTGAAGCGGCACCAAGGGCGCGTCGACAGCTATGTTCGCACACACGTTGATGTCCACGCACGGTCCAGTATTTTGATGCAAGCAGTTTCCAAGGAATAGGGAGACAGATGTTGCTGTCGAAGATGCTATTTCCAGCAAGACATATATTAACCCACTTTCCTTTGCTGCCCGCTACTATAGCATTTGATTGTAGCAATGGGAAAACTTGACGGTCAACTTCGGCCGGGCACTTAGCTTTTAGGCAAACCATAGTGGTTGTGTCAATTAGATTGCTGTCAAAAAAGCTGGGCATGAGTTTCATTGTTCTACATGTTTATTGTCACCCTATATATCAGGCGATTAAATACGAAAGCAGCCCAGAGGGAAATTCATTCACCGCAGCCAGATTAGTTGTCAAATACCCAGCTATGCAATCGCAACTCCGATAGCGAATCGCGTTACCTACATCCCGTTTCTGAAATGTGATCTCCTCCCCCGTTCACCCAATGCAATCATCAAAAACCTAGCAACTAACAGTCGCAGTCTCTTGGATCTATCCGCCTTGGTATCCTGCTCAGCCACATGCGGCGTCAATCTGACATGGTGTGGATCGTTTTGTGAGCAGAGCATTTTTACAGGGGTTTTCTGGCCGCGTAGGCTTGCTCGGCAGCAATCATCCCAAAAGGGCAGCTGAAACATCAATAAAAATTCCGAACCCCTCTTAGCCCACTTCTGTCCATCCACGAGCGGGTGCAGAAGAGTGCCGGAACGCTACGGATGTCTCAGAGTACATCACAGGGCCACTTGACCATGAAGATTGCGCAACTGTTCAGGCCATCCTCTGTAATCTCGGAAGCTTCGGCGACCAGAGAGCCTCGGGATCTGCTCGACAATATCCCAAGATGAGAAAGCCTTGGTTGAGCAAGTACATGCACATCCCTGAGCTAATCTAATATCTAACTTTTGGTAGTATAATCACAATTCATGGCCTATCAGGCCACCCAAGAAAAACGTGGACGAACAGTCAGACTGGCCACTATTGGCCGCAGACGTCGCTCCCACAGGACGTTCCGTTGTCCAGGATTATGGCCTTTGGCTACAACACCAATGCCTCACCGTTTAATAACAGTACAGCGATAATCTCAGACATCGCCAAAGCTCTCCTCAGCCATCTAATTAATAAAAGACAAAGCAAAAATGTAAATACCTGCCAGAGACCGAGGATGCTATCGGGGACTGACTATTTCTCACAGCAAAAAGCCCGACCGATTGTCTTTGTCGCACACTCATTAGGGGGGATCGTACTCAAAGAGGTAATTTAGGCCATACCACACGATGCACAGGCTGATTGTATCGGAAGTTTCTCCATGTAGCTTTTAACAATGGCCATGATGACATGGCTGGCTGTGTCTGCGGGATTTTGTTCCTCGGGACCCCTCACAAAGGAAGCGACCTCGCCAGCTTCCTGAACGTGCTAAACAGAGTCACAAAATCACTCTTCCGCCGTCCACCCGATGCAATCATTCAGGATCTATCAACAAACAGTCGTCATCTCCTTGAGCTAGATCAATTACTAAGGTTCAAACTCGGTAAAATCGACATCTACAGCTTTTATGAACTAAAGCCTATGGGTTCGCTAAACCAGTTGGTAAGTACAAATGAACAGTGTTTAGTTGAGAGCGGCTGTTGATAAGTGACAGGTTGTAGAAAGACATTCGGCTTTACTGAATCTTCCTAGCGAGATTGAACAAATTGGCCTTGACGCAGATCATCGACAGATGTGTAAGCCTGCGGATCGAAATGATTTCATCTATGAGACGATTGCACAGCGCATCATCAATATAATGAATAGGCAAATTGATAGAGGTGAGCATTTTGAAAAAGCCTGCAAAAGGCGTGAGCTGATGCGATTTGTGGAGAACAATCTTCGAATGACCTGGTGCAAATCACCAACAGCTTTGCTACCAAACAGATAGAGCAAATCGCACTATTGACCAAGAAATTGCAAGATGGCCAGTCATCTACAGCAATGGTATCAACCATCTTCATGGCCAGCTTCAGTGCGACACGTGGTCTTAATCTCCCCACCCAATCCGACGGCGCGCTCTACACGTCAAAGGACCCTCCTTTACCAAAGTTTAAGCAATACGTTGAAGAGCTACAAAAGCTTGTCAGACGCGCAGAGACCCTCACAGAGATGATTCATCTCGCTGAACGAAAAAGTGGGGAGAGAAAGGCGGAGGCCATGAAGGCGCAATTCGAATCTGAAAGAGAAGCCGACAGGCTAAAGATCAGAAACTTGATGGCCGAAAATGAACGACTCATCAGAAGATTGGCGGCCACAGAACTTCGGGCAGAAACTAAGCAGAAAAGTGTCCGCTTCCAGGATGATAGCCTTCCACGCAGGAGAAGGAGAGAGACTGAAGTTGGAGTTATGGCCTATTATGGCCGTGTGAAGGAGGCCAGTTCGGGCTCAGTTCCAGTTGCACGACACTACAGGGCGAGATCCACCCCACTCGACCAGGAGGCCTCGAGGGCAGGCTTCCATCTTGCGAAGAACGAAGTCTTTATGACGCCCAGTTCTGACACAATCGAACGACCTCTAACTCCAGTGGTTGTCACAGTGGACCGTGAGCCCAACTTTGACGACGACCGCAGGAGTAGGTCACGTCACAGAGACCCGTCTATAATAGACAGATGGTTTGACGGAGAGATAAATGAAGAGCAGGATGTATCCCGATACAAGGACTTGGGACGATTACATGCAGACGTGCACCGATGCAGCGTCAGGCGTGGTGAACCAAAACCTGTGCCCGTCATAGGGGCAGCTGCTGCTGCTGCGGCCGGCGTTAGTTTGGAGACGGATAGGATTACGGTCAAAATCTCGCCATTTCAATACACAGAGGAGCCAACGCGCCAGTCCCGCATGGAGCGTCATTCCATTGTGGAAGCCGAGATGGCATCGAGGATCACAAAACCAGCCATCGATCCTCTATATGGCGATCTTCTTCCTCTGCCTCCTGACGAGCCTGGTAGCCCCGTCACAGAGCTTCAAAATCTACCTCCCCTCCCTGAAAGCCGGACAAATACTCCCCCCAAGGAGCGTCGTGTTGTATTTGAGGGTTTGAGTACAGAGGAACGAGTCCAGTACAGGGGTACTGAGAGCACAACCAATCAACCTACTGCCCAGTTTTCCGCTTCTGCACCCGTCGAGGCTGGTGAATCGGGCTTTGCACCAGTGTCCGACAAGGATAAACTAGCAAACACACGCATCAAGTCGGAGGACTTGCTCAATACTTTGCGCGTCGCCCTGACGCGTGGGCAGCAGTTGCTTGAGAATATGGATGACCAAGACATGAGCAATGTCGTGGCTGAGAATGCTCAGGATGACAGTGACGAGGAAATTAAACATCTACTGTATTGAGAACGGGGGTAAGGAGAGTAATTGTGATCGGAATGCGCTTTGTAATATGGATAGTAATGGAGACATGGGCAAGCTAGAATGGGAGGACGAGCTTGATCAGTTATTCAATAATGATCAAATGTGGAGTTTAAATGAATCACGAGACTCTTCCTTTGGATATGGTCCACTGCAGTTGGAAACAAGGGTAATGCAGTAGGGGAAAGGTGCAGATGCCGGTTGACACTAAAGGCTGACAGAAGCAATAACAGCACCGCTCGATCTAAGACTCCAAAGGATATCATATTCTAGTGATGTGTGGAATCTGGTGTGTATGTATGTGCGTGATTGTCAATCATGTAGTAGATGTAAACAGTATTTAATCTCGGACTACTGGCAACTCATAGTACGTAATATCCTGAGGCAACGGTGTCGTCGACGGGCGGGGCAGACTATCTAACTCTACGATCTCATGTGAATCAAGGTTGCGCTGGGGGCTCACAGTACTCCCTCGTATCGATTCGTATCCCGTCCCGTTTCCCGGTAACTCGGGCTTATCAAAGGCAGTATCACTAGCCGGCTGCACAGTTCCCACACTTTCCTGCTGTTGCGAAATCCGCCTCCGTTTTTTAAGGATCCAAATCAGCAGGCCTGCTATCAGACCAACAACCACGATTACGCCAATGGCGAGGCCGGCCTTGGCGCCCGTGGACAAGCCAGAGGATGAGTTTGTAGCAGGGCTTGGTGTTGGATTGCCCGTGGAATGCGGTGTCGTGTACACCAATACAGTTTTCGTTGTTATCAATTTCTTTGGTATAAAGCTCGCTGGCTCGGGTGTTGTTGTTGTTCCCCCAATGGTGGTTGTTTCAAGTTGGGAAGTGATAACAAATGTACCTCCTTCAAAGGTTGAATCCATGCAAATGCTGCAAGTAGCAGGCAGCGATGTGATCCAAGTCTGCGACTCATAGTATCGGCCAACACCAGCTGCCTGATAAGTAGACATGGCGCCATTGACAACTTAGGCTTGGCGGCAGCATTAGCTAATAGACTCTCCTGCGAGGTGTTTCACTCTGAAGCGGCTTGTACTTGCTTTCCCAAGGCGACAGGACGATTCCCCATTCGTTCTGGTCGCAGTAGATTCCAGGTGCTCCGTCCGCGCCTGGCGCTTCCCACATGACGGTAACTATGTCATCTTCACCGAAGGTGGGCGTATCGGAAGGCTCAAGTACTCTGTAGTCCTCGGTACTCAAGGTTGAAACATCGCTGATAGTGTTCATTTCGACACGATTTCCGTCAACTGTCGCGGCAAAATATTTCGACTCGAAAAGGGATTCTACTTCAAGGGCAAGGGTGACACGGCCTTTCACAAAGAATTGGTTTTTACAAAACGAAGCAAAGCATGCCAGGGCACACACCAAAAACCGTGGAACCGTGGAAGCGGAGCAGTTTATGAAACAAGACAATTTAAAGTGCAGCGGCCAACCCCCCCTTCAACATTTGCGCATCATCAAGACCCCGAGGGATCTTGACGCTTCATAGCACTAACGGGGGCTGTGTGGTGCTGAATAGATGATCTCGGCCATATTGCGCGCGAGGGCTGGGCAAATCCCACCCACAATTCAAGTGGACAAACGGGTGGGTGGGCAGTAAGTGTGGCTCGACTGACTCAGCGAGCTGCAGTAGCCCGAGGGCTGAATATCTCGCATGTGCTGATTGGTCTGGCCGCCGCTATTGACCTTTGCTGAGAGCCTCATTTTCAACATGGCGTGGTGGGGGCTGCCTACACAAGGCAGAAAAAGACACCAAACACCACCTACAGCTCAATTGGATCTTTATTCTTTCTCGGGACACGGGCCGGCCGCCTTGCCTATACCGGATGCTGAATCTTGTCGATGTGAATAACACCATGCGGCTACATGGAGGCACGGCTCGCTGGTCATCGCCGAGGTGCATTGCCCATGCCCGCGCACTTGTGCAGAAATAGTTCCCTTTCTTCCAAGGCGACGGATTACGCAAGCTAGAGGGAAGAGAACGGCCCCCAAAACACCACAAGCAGCGCGGCCTGCATGGCATAAAGTCTATCCACGCACGCCGCTGAGCAAGGATGGAAGCGGCATACGACATCCGGTCGCTTGCTTCTGCTTCTCAGCCCCATCCTTCTGCGCCTGGCTCAATAGTCGCGAACTTTCCTGTGCCGTCACAAAACCGGCAACTGATATAAGATTACCTGTTTGCACCGCTATGCTCATCCAGCCCAGCACCATCATGGTTGCTCTGAGCGTGCACACACGGATGCTCTCAGAGACGCCTTCTGTGAGCCAAATAGCTCGCCGAGCTGTAGTGACGCAATTGCAGCATTGCTGTCTTCTTTTTTCTTCACCCAGTGCTACCCACATTTTCCATCCCATGTTTGCTTCCTGTGCCATCTCTCATGCCTGATTCGCCGTCGCAACCCTCCGAGACAAGTCTGCGGCTGAGAAGGATGCGATGTAATCCTCCCTCACATGCATCGCCGGCTTCCACATCCGTGAGGAGTTTCACTCCTCAGTCCAACGCATGCTTCCATCATGAACTCGTTTCTTTCCGAATCTAGCAACTCCCCTAGACTCCCAAGAAGCAGGAAAGAAAGCGGGCCGAGCATGCCTCGCTATCACGGGTTTTAGCCTGCTTAATAAATGAGCACCTTGTGGTTTCAAACTTCACCAGTGATTCCATTGTATGATCGTTTGAGAATATCGAGGAGACGGTGAGAATCAAGCTTGCCCAACGTCTCCAATTCCATGACACTATTCTTGCGTCGGAACTATGCGGTGACGTCACATACAAGTTTACGACCAAAGTACGGTGTTGTATGGCTCGCAGATGATACGCATCTTTGGTTCTTGGGCCAAGTTGGAATCGGGAAGAATTGAGGAAATCTGCGAGGAGCTGGACAACTCGGTGGACAACTTAGAGAGAGCGTACCAGCGAAAATGATCGCTCAGCGTCGATTCGCTGTCCATCGATTGGGAGCAGGCCATCGTGGACGGCCACGGTCTGCATCCCTGGCACAAGTGCCGATATCCCAAAGGAGACGACTTTGAAACGGCAAAGATAATTTTTGCAGTACTTCCCCGAGACGGAATCACTGTTGTTGGGGACTATGACGAACGCATTCGCAACATTGTCCCCGCCAACCAAATCGTGGACGACGGCGTCATTTTCCCAGTCCACGAATTCCAATTGCCCCATGTGCGAGAGAAGTTTCCCGAGATTAGAGTTCTCGCGCACTCCATCACTGGCCAGCCGCAGAGCTCCATCCGGAGCATCAAGATTCCCGGGGCGGACTTCTGAGTCAAGATACCGCTCGCCGTCAAAACCACATCCATCGTCCGAACCATCAGGCCTTGGGCCATTACCATTGGCCACAAGATGGAGCCGATCCTGTGCGTCCTGGAGAAGGCGGCAGCCTCCTTTGGCGGCTCCCTGACCGTCATCCGCGAAACCGGCGCGGCGGCATCGACGAGCGAGCATCTGGGCTGCATCCTCCGGCAAAGCACCAAATCGCTCGAGGCCGAGACGGGGACAAGTTGATTGTCTGTGCTGCGCTGTCCGAGCACATTCTCGACATCTGGCCCGGGGATTCCTTGGAGGGCAAGCTGGAGCGGCTTCGCGACTTCTGCAGCCGTTCTGCTGCACAACTTTGCGCTCCAGGCGCACATGCAAAACGTGCTCGTTCGTCTCGATCCCGTCACGCGGGAAATCCGAGGCTTCCTTTTCCAGGTCCACCTCGCTGGACGTTGGCACGTCGTGGATCCTGACAAAATTTGACTCCCCAGAGAAGCTGTACGGGTACATCCATTACCTGGTCCATGCCGATGTGGCTTGTGCAGCGCGCATGTAAAACGACCACCATCCGGAATCGCTTCCACTATTGCACGACGTTGTAGATGAACTCGATGGATCCCGCTAAATAGGTGGTATTTTCAACCGGCCTTGTAGCCCACGAGTGCAGTTACCATTGCTTCCCAAACAATGACGTTTCATTTTTGCATGTGCCACTCCTCCTTGCATTTGCCACAACGTCCTCGGATTGGTGTGAATGCTCAGCGTCAGCAACTTACCCGATCAGGCAACACGCGGCCTGACACAGTCCGAAGCTGACAGGGCTGGCCGCCGAAACAGCCGCGCCCGCTTTCAATTCTCGTCAACCGCAGCATCGCCAAGCGCTTTTAATCCAACATCGCATCGCCATGGCGCAACCTCGAGGCCTTCTTTACACCGTCATTGACCGAACCATCGGGTGGCTGTGGGGTCTCCCCCCAGAGCGCTGCAGCTACACCATTGAACCCGTCACCATCCCGCTAAAAGACGGCGCGGCTCTCAAAGGAGACTTGTATCGGCCCGCCGGCGTGGAGCCGCTTGGCACAATCCTGGTGCATTGCCCTTACGGCCGTGGCCTATTCTTGACCAGCAGTAGCGGACATGCGTTTACACCACGAGGGTATCAGGTGCTCTTCGTCAGTTGTCGCGGAACCTTTGGCTCGACCGGAGACTTCGATGGGGGAATCTCGCTGGGCAACGACAGCCAGGACGTTGTCGCTTGGATGCGCGAACAACCCTGGTATACAGGATCCTTTGCCACCATGGGAGCCTCGTACATGGGTCGCGCGCAATGGTCACTGCTCTGCAACCCGCCCAACGATATGGTTACCGCCATCATTTCTGTTGGCCCACACGATTTCGCGCGGAGTAGCTGGTCATCTGGTGCCTTTACTCTGTTGGGCCGCTGGTCATGGAGCGAGGTGATGATGAAACAAGAGACTGCTGGCCTGATGGAGCGCATCAAGATGGCCAACAACGAAAGGCTGACCCCATATCTCAATGCGCTGCCACTACAAGGCCAGATCGATAGCTTTTTTGGTGACAAGGCGCCATGGCTGAATCATGCAATTACTCATCCGGATATCAACCATCCCAGTTGGGCTCCAATGCAATACCACCAAGCACTAGAGAAGGCGGATATCCCAATCTTGCTGATTACTGCCTGGCAAGATCTATATCTAGATCAAACCTTGGAGCAATATCAAAGACTCTCTGAGCGCAAATGCAATGTGGCTCTCACCATTTGTCCGGGTGGACACATGGACGTTCAAAAAGGCGAGCCAATGCGCGATACATTTGCATGGACGGAAAGATATCTTGGAGGGAAACAAGAATCCGAGAGGCAGTCTCCAGTCAAGATTTTTGTCGGGGGGTCTGCACAGAAGTGGATGGAGCTTCCAAGTTGGCCACCTTCAAACACACCCTCCGAGCTTTATCTGAACCCTGGCGGTCGTCTATCTGATTCGCCAGCTTCAGAGGAGGCAGAATCGTCGTTTACTTTTGACCCCGAATCTCCGACGCCAACAATGGGAGGGCCTCTCCTAAGACGTGGCGGAGTCGTCGACGATACGGAACTGGCAAAACGGGATGATACCTTGGTGTTCACCACAGAACCTTTTAAAGAGCCGTTGGAGGTTCTTGGCGAACCAATTGTCAAGCTGGAGCATTCCACTGACATCCAATACGCGGATCTGTTCATTCGAATAAGCGAGGTGACAGCAAAGGGAAACAGTTTCAATGTCACTGACGCATTCACGAGGCTTCCCGAAAGCGGATCTAGTCGTTCCAAAGAGCTCACACTGCGTCCAGCCGCGCACGTGTTCGCGCCAGGAACTCGTCTTCAGCTACTTATCGCTGGCGGCTCGCATCCCCAGTTTGCGCGTAACTATGGGACTGGGGAGCCTCTTGCCACGGGCACCACGTTGGTTCCCGCCAAGCATACCATTTTCCATGGTGGTCAGGCGCTTTCATCGCTTGTCCTTCCCATTTCATTAAAATATTCAGACGAGGAACCCGGCCCGAAGTAAGGGACAATTCAGAGAGATGTTGCTATTCGAGGCACCTCGCACCAGATTGAATTTCAAGCGAGGTATGGGGATAGTCTTTGAGAAAATACCTAGGTGCTGAGATTCGAGTCTGAAGCTCAGTAGTCGTATGATTTAGTAATATCTTTATTTATTGATCGCGAAACAAGTCAATCGTTTCAACCGCACAGACATGAAGCCCCACACTCTAGAGTGGCTAAAGTCACAGGACAAAAGTGTACTGACACTCCCATGGTCATACTCTCCTAAATAATGATCTTTGATTTACCAAAAGAATAAAATAATATTCCTGTATTTATTTCATAATTTAATTACGTCTTATCTAACATAGATTTATTGAAATTGTTGAGTGAATAGAGGGCAAATCCTGTGGGCAGTATTGGCAGACTTGTCCCCTCATTCTATTTCAAGACGATGCCAATTCAAGGCCCTTATTTGTGACGGGTCATGACCCTGTACAGGATAAAGTAAATACCCATGTCGATGAATGTTTTCCTTCTCCACTTAGCCCAATATCATAACATGACACTTCCGAAGAATCAGGATTCGAGGCGAAATGAAGCCCGGGCCTTGAGGCTAAAGTTAGATCAAGAGCGGCATTGCAAGCTGTAAAGGAAATCCAAACATCTCATTATTTCATCACTATTGAAACTAAATAGCAGCGGTCGCACTACACGCTCCCGCGTCGCCTATAAACAGCGTCCTCCACCAATTACCACGCACCAGAAACACACTAGACCTAAAAGGCCTTGATCTTGGCGATGAGGAAGTCGGCTGCCTCGGCCGCGTTGTTGCCATAGGAGACGTGCTGGGGCTGGGCGGCGGCGGCCAGGTTGCCATCGCACACGCCGTCACGGGGGTTCTCGGCGCAGATGATGAGCGTCTTGGAAGTAGGGAAGTTGGGGATTTGGCCATTGTCAGCCTTGTTCTGGGTGTCTCCGAAAGTAACAACGGCAGCAATGCGGTTCTTCTGTGCTTGGGAGCGGTCCTCAATCGCGCGGTGGTTGAGGGCGGCTCCTTGGCTGTTTTTTCGCATGTTAGCCTTGCAAGCAAGTATACAATGTGGGAACGTGTTTCGCTTACGAGTATCCACTGGAGACAATGATGGAATCGGGGCACTGGGAGGTGGCGTCGTCGATGAGCTTCTCCAGGACAGCAACGTCGACTGGCGAGGCACCTCCGGGGAGGAGGTTGGTCGACAGCAAGGCTGGGTAGGTAACGCCCTGGACAGCAACCTTGTTCGGGAATGCAGCCTTGAGTAAATCGGCTACGGCGGGTCCAACGATGGTGCCCTGTCATGGTCAGTCAGTCTATGCGAGAAAAAGCAAAGGGGCATCCGGGGAATATCCTTACCATGTTTCCGTCCTCGCGCGAGCCACGAGCGAAGAAGAAGATGATATCATTGCATCCGCCGTTTCTAAACTCGTTGGCAGTGCTGCCGGTCTGGCGCTTGCTGTGCTCGATGGTCGTTGGCATGGCCAAAGCCGCCGAGGCCAGACCCAAAAGGTACATGAACTTCATAATGAATGTGTTTTTTAGTGGAAACAAAGTGAAGAAGAGGAGGCAGGTCACACAAGCGAGGGATGGACAGATGAAGTAGAGTGAATGGCTGGGAACGCTCGGGACAACTGTTTGTGAGCTGATACACAAAAGAATAGATATTGAAAGACACTGCCCGATACTTATAAGTCCTATTTCTCTTAAATATGTCCTAAAGATCAAGCTTAATTTCCGGCCGAGCCCCCCTTCTGGACACGACTGCCTCGGCAGGTGGCACGCTCTTGTTCGATTTAGGCACTCGGAACACGATAGGTTTCCCAAAAGAAACCAATAGGTTTGAGCAAGCGCGCATGGCGGACAGAGGGGATGTTCTTTCTGGCGCAAAGGTCCCTTGGTTTACTCTATTTAGTCCCGCGGGCCGAAGCATGGACTTTGTGCCCACTTGGCACCTACTAACCAGGAAAAGGCCATTTTTTTACCATGCATCGGCATGTGGTTGGCATCCCGGGGTGCTCTGCCAATGACGTGGGGTTTCACCTCCCGGACCCAAAACTCTCCGGGCGGAGATTTTGCTGCTTTTGATTCTCCTCATCGTCAGGTCGGAAGAAAAATAGTGAACACGTTTGGGGCCTCAAACCTGACAATGAGACATGGTGGTTCGTTTATTCTTTCTAGAGTGCTTCAGCTCGGAGCCATGGTGAATCAATCGAATTAATAAAAATTAATATACGAAATGTATTATTGGTGCATTTATTTGCATAAAACACCCTCGAACCAATGATGCAACGGGCGGGGGTCTCTCATGCAAATGGAGTGCATTGTCTAGACAGCTCACCAAAGGCCAAAGCATTTCCACAAATTAATTCGACAGCTGGATCGAGAATAAATCCCGAGACGTGCAAATTTAGAAACTCCCCCTCCCCCTCCAAACGGGCAAGGCCATCTTCCGCCCAGCGTTCTGGAAATGGCGTTGCAACCCGCTGGTGCTTCCCCTGCATGAGCATAAATTATCCCTGCTCCCAAGTTGGCAACCCCGCAGTCCGCTTTGGCCTGATTATGGCTTCAACTCCGAGCGCCCAGAATCAGCTGCCACCTTCCCCCGCTCCGCCTTGGTGTCGGCTGTGCACTACCAGATGAGACTAGGGGTGATCTGATTATCAGTGATTGGATACTTGCGGCCTCCATTCAGACCAGCTGCCCCTTTGGATCGTCCGGCTGAACTTTTTTTCTTCACTGTCCATAAATACATGCCAATTTTTTCCGCGCGTATTTGCTTGACCTGCCTATTCTTTGCCATCTAACTTGGCAGGTGTCAGTTCGTCTCGGCTTGGCTTTGATTTTTTTCAAGTAATTGTTTTGTTGTTGGCCGACTGCAAAGGGCGAACAAACTCACATGTCAACGGCGAGGCTCCACCTTGCCATCTTGGCCTCACAACTCGTGGCAACACCAACATGCCAACTTGGACTCTTGTGCTCACATTCTCTTTCAATCAAAAAAAGATGCAAAAAGATAGAAACTAAAATCAAAGTCATGTATGTATCTGAGTCCATTATGCTTCTCCATCAGCTCTTTGTCAAATTCCCGGCATTCATCAACTCCGTTGCCAGTCGTTTTCGTTTACACGACATCTAATGTACACGCTATCAAAACACGTTATTACGATTAAAGGGGGCCCAGGTTGTCCCGGAAGATCTCGTCAAACCAGGCCCTCTGGCCTGGCTTCTCCTTGCACACCTCGCCAAACTCCATGACTGGCAGGCCCCTCTCTGCCATCTCGGGAGTAAATCGTCGTGGCTTGCGCTTCTTTAGCTCTGAAGGGAGCGCTCGGTACACTATTTGCTCCTCGCCGGTGTCATACATGCCGAGCGGCTGCAGGCTCGCCGGTTCCTGCATGTACTTGTGGCAGAGGCGGCGAAGGTACGGAAAGTACCACGTGCGGTCCCACCACCACTCGCGGCGCTTCTTCAGGTCGCTGGCGTAAGCATTGTGGTGCAGAATTGTCGGGACCGTTTCGGTGAAGAAGTCGGCGTACAGCGTCAAATCGTTCCATCCGGCCGTGGTTTCCTCTGGGAGAAGTCTCTGCATGGGAGGCTGCGAGTTCAGAACGTCTGCCGGGAGGCTCGTCAAGCGAATGGGATCGATTCCAAGCTTTCTCGACTCCTCGTCAATGTGCGACTGGTTGCTGAACTTGACCAGAGCGCCGTCTACCTCTGAAAAGGCCGTGGGAATGGCCAGCTCCTGGTAGTAATCGACCCCGACGTGCAGCTCAAACATGTCAAGCATAACCTGCATGGCCGTGCTGTTGATAAAGGCCGGGTCAGCCCGGTTGGGCTGCTTGCGAAGCCAGTTCCTAAACACCTCTTGCTCGCTCCACACCTCGGCCCACATGCCTTGGTCGGATCGCACGAGTGGCACCTTTGCCGAGATGCGGCTGATTCTGTCCAGCGCACGACGCATGAAGCGCCTCATGTCGCTAGCGCGGCCAAAGATGGTGCCGGCATTGAAATTCCTCGGCCTCCAGCGCCTCTCGTCCTCTTTATCAGTCTTGTCCCCGTACAAGTCCGGCCGCAGCGGGCTCTGGGGAAGCTCGTCGCATTGAATGTTGAAGCCAAACTCGGGAGCCGGGGTGCAGCGCTTCTGCGATCCAGCTACAATGGTCTGCTTGAACGGCAGGTTCTCGGTCGAGCCCCATTCCTCAGCCAGCCGCTCATTGGCCCTTTTGTTCATCTCTTCGAATCTCGAGATGAAAATCTCAGGCGGGAGCTGCCACCAGATGTCGAAGCCATCGATCAGCAGGATAAGATCGTCGTCGTGAATCTTGTCATCCGGGTGCGCCTTCTCGCCCATCATGAGGTCAAGATACTCGAGAGCTTTGGGGATTTTGTAAAGATGCGATTGATCCACTCCCGTGTACGCTCGCTGCCCTTCGTTTCCCCAGTTGATAATGACGGGAGCTGGATACCCATTGGCCATTCCGCTGAACATGAGCTTACACAAATCTGGGCTGGCATTGTCAATTGCGATAAGAGGAACAACTCGACGCTCAACCTGCTTTGGACCAGGAGGCGGGACTGGGGGTGTGTCGAGCTCCGTGACGGGCACATCCGCTCCACCGGTTTCGCTAGGAACATGTTGCTGCGTGGCGTTGATGGGTCCATCCACTTGAACATTGCTTGTTTCCGCCATCAACACCACCGTTGTTGAGGGTTTCTCTGCGGGTACGTCCAGCTGGGGTGGTGTCGATGGGGCTTCTTGCTTTGTTTCGACGGATGTTGCCGTATCACCCTTGTCCTCTGAGGCCGGCACAGGCTCTGCATCCTCTGGTTCTTCTTTGGCGTCCTTGTTCTCATCCTCATGATTGTCCTCGATCTCTTCTGGGGCATTTACGGCTTCCTCTGCGATATCCTCCTCCTCCTCTTCTTCCTCTTCGTCATTCTCTTCTGGAACTGACACCTTTTCAATCGCCGCTGTTTCTTTGGGAACCTCAATCACTGCGGTTATGGACGCAACTGGTTCTTTCTTCTGGTCATCCTTGGAACTTGACCCGACACCCACCACCTCGGTTGGCTGGGCTTGCACTGGCTCGTTTTCACCCGTCTTCGCCTTCACCCCATCCACACCCGGCATCGAAGTAGCATATTCGCGGTCCTTTGAAGTGTCAGCTGCCAGATGCAACAAATAGGCTGCGACGTGCTAACCTGTAAATGGTAGAGGGTCATGAAGGTAGGGATTAGCATCAAGACCGCAACCAACAGAACGAGCCTCCGGGTTGCCAATTGGTAGATGGACGCAAGAAGTGAGGGCCGGCGGGGGCTCCGTGGCCTCTTGTGGCCTGATTCCGAGTCCGAGTCCCAAGCCATGGTGTTCGCAGGAGAAGATAGCTTGCTAGCTCCCGTACAGCGGAAGCCAGAGATTTAAATCCCATTGAATGCATCGTCTGCTAGCCCAAGGGGGTGGCGGCACGCTAGCCCAATCCATGCGCCCCCCTGCCGCGCAGCAGCAGCTGAGACCAAACATCCTGGAATTATTGGTTGATGGGGGGCCCTTCTCCATCTTTTCTGCCATCTTGATAGGCGAAGATGCGGCTGTCGGCCAAAAGCATCCTGGAATATTGCTTCTTTCTGTACCATAATTTTGCCAAACTCCTCTCCAAATCCTTGCTAGCCATGCCTCACCCTGGCCGCTTTGCACAATTTGCACCAGCCAAGCCCAGCAAGCATCAGGCGTGACGGCCCAACTTACCCGGACGCACCCCTTTTTTTAACCGGACTGTATGCTAGGCCAAATTAGGAAATTTGATGACTAATATAACTAGCCCTAGACATAACCCTAACCCTGTAGCGAAAAATATTATATTTCTTTTTAATAATTTAATAAATAGCTTTAATAAGCTTTAGTAAATAACCTAAATAGGCTTTAGTAGATAGCTTTAGTAGGCTTTAGTAGGTAGCTTTAGTAGGCTTTAGTAGGCAGCTTTAGTAGGCTTTAGTAGGTAGCTTTAGTAGGCTTTAGTAGGTAGCTTTAGTAGGCTCCAATGGGCAGCTTTAGTGGGCTTTAGTGGGCTTTAGTGGGCAGCTTTAGTGGGCTTCAGTAGGCTTTAGTGGGCTTTAGTGGGTGGCTTTAGTAGGCAGCTTTAGTGGGCTTTAGTGGGCGGCTTTAGTGGGCTTTAGTGGGCGGCTTTAGTGGGCGGCTTTAGTGGGCTTTAGTGGGTGGCTTCAGTGGGCTTCAGTGGGCGGCTTTAGTAGGTGGCTTTAGTGGACTTTAGTGTGTTTATCGGGCTTAAATAGGCTATAGGATAAAAGTGACTTATGTTATATAGTAAGACTTGGTGTAGAGCCATGTATATATTGATCCCTGCCGGATCGGGCGAAGATATAGTCCGGTTAAAAAAAGGGGTGCGTCCGGGTAAGTTGGGCCAGGCGTGACGGAGACAGTATGCCACTAGTATCAATAGCTTGAAAAAGTCGAGTGGAGCGGTTGCTAGCTGAAGCGCTAACATCCAGATTGCTACTTAGTGTCGGATAAACAGTTGATCCGGTCCGGATTGTGCAAATTTCGAAGTGAAACGTCGAAATGTTCAGTTTCGTCGTTTTATGAAACACCCTACTCGGCGATGGCTGAACTGAATCGGGTCGAAGACAAATAAATTATCCCATATCAGCATCTTATCATCATTTTGCTTCAGATCACACCTCGGCGTGTTGAATTCTCTTTCTTTTCCCGATCTGCAAAGCGCCACATGTCTCTCGACCCGCGACGGTCGCAATATTTACCAGCACTGTCCAGACCTGAATGTCGACTGTTGGATTGGCATTTCTTCTGGTGGTTTCAATCTTTGCCTTCCTCGCACTCGTTTCTATCTAGAGAAGCTAAGAAGTATTAAAAATAATAAGGGTAAAATAAAAGATTTGCTCTCACGCAATCCTATCATGGATGTGTATGTGGTTGACACTTTACAAATTTACTACCAGGTTGGCGATTCTTTGTGAAGATGAAAACTCTCCAAAAACAAAAATAAACTCAGATAACTTACTAGAAATTTTGGAAACGCACTAACTATACTTGCTTGTCATATGACGTGGTTCGGGAGCAGAAAAGATTGGTTCACTTCTCTGCCTCTAGGGTAGCGACCATGATATCGAAATTCGGTAAAAGTGTCAATTGATGTGGGCAAACATCCAAGACAAGCATTTTAATGAAGGGAATAAAAAGTGCTATGACTACGGCATTCTGAATTTGAAAATTTTATAAACGTTGAGTACATTAGGCTCATACTTTTAATTCACATGCACCTGCATCTCTTGGATACACCACAAGGGTATCTATTTGGTGAAAAGCTTAAGCAGCACTGGCAGCAGACAGTCGAGCTTTATTCATCTTGCTTTTGAAAAAGAAGGAAACATTGATCAAATTTTGACAATCAGGGCACGAAACACGCACACTTCTGTCTGGTTTCAATTAGGTGTCACGGGCTTTCGTTTTCTTGTTATATGTATGTGGGTATGCTCCAAAATTGTAATCACAACGAGCAAGTACATGGACTTCCAAGGAACAAATTCAAATCGTTCAAGAACTGCCTAAATGCCGAAATGAACATATGGAACCCAAGACATTGGCATGTCTTCATCCTTCTAGCCTGCGTCATGGCAGAGAACAAAGTTTCTTGCGGCCTGTTTACGCCCCTGTAATCCATGCTCTGTCCCAGAAATGCTCTCTCCTGCGCCATACTGGCCCCTATCAACCGAAGGTATCATATCTGCATACATAAACCTCTGAATAAAGATGCTTTCTGACCGCACAGCCTTTTCCGCCGTGGTAGTTGAGGACATATCTGGTAAGTCTGACCCAACGTCATGCCCCGAAACGGCTGCAACCGGTTCGTTTTTCTTCAAAGCTGGGCCATCCTCGAGCTTTTTTGCGCACTCGGAATCCAGACTGCGGGTCCGAAGCGCTCGGGCGGCCTTGTGCAGTCCCCGGCACACCGAATCGTCCGTCATCCCCCCGTCTCGCATCTCCTCGTACACAGTCCTGGCTACTTCTGGGCACGTGGCATCCTTGACTTCCCCGAGAGTCCCAATGACATGGCGGAATCCGGCCAGCTGGCAGGCGTTGATCAAGTGGATGCTCTCGTCTACGTGAATCTCGTTTACAACTCGGCCTGTGTGACAAGTCAAAAGGTATGCCAAGAATGGGGACGACTCCTGCAGGTTGATGTCCAAAAGATCCGATACTCTCAGCAGGTTGTCCCGCCAATTTTGGAGATACAGCCTGCCTTTCGAAGGGTCAAGTGAATCGGTATAGGCGTGGCCAGCAAAATGAAATATCCTGCATCAACATTTAAACCAGATAAACCGGATGCCTCGGAGTGAGACCCTCACCAATTCCTTTTTCCTGGCTTTTTTAATGCAATAAAATCTCTCTTTCTGCAGCTAATGTAGTATTAATACCCGATGTTACAACTATGCAAAGTCTAATAATACTAATGCATTAGAGTCTGACATATAGATACTTGCTGAGCAGAGGACATTTATACTCGTCTGATGTACCTGAAGAACTAGTCCCTTAGTATTATTAAGACGCTTTAGCTATTGGAGCTCCAGGATTAAAAATCAAAGTATCCAAAATTCTCTTATTTCGTTCACCGCCCCCTCTGGATCACAATTCCTTTAGGGCAAACGGACCCTACAAATTGATTCCAATGTATCTCAGTATCCTACTCCTTATAACCTGGCCTGACCCCCATCGGTAGCTTAATCACTGGGCTATGGAAATTTCCCCGCTGACTCTGCCTCCCAGCACACAATTCTCCAAACGATCCTCAAATTGATATCTCCTAACACTTACTCATAAAATGTCATCGCAAGGTAGCGTTGTCCCAGCGCAATGGGCGTTGAACGAGACTACAGATTCTGTCATAAATGTCTCAATAGGGATGCTGCGGGCAGCGACAAGCGACAATATCCCTTTCAATGCATTGCTCATTGCCGAAGCGTTTGGGACAACAGCTGCTATGTGTGGGGACACGCGGTAGAAAGTCGAGAGAGCAGCGAAGCGAAGCACAGGACACCTTGTCCAATTTTTACAAGCTCGGATTGGATTCGCGAAAGGTGACGCCCCGGATTGCCTCGCCCAGAGTGATGGCGGCACGAGACTGCTAGGGCTCGCTGCAGCCTCACTTTGCACCTCGGGTAACTTTTTCGCCGCAAGCGCTTTGGAACTCATGATAAAAGACGCCGCGCCAGCAAAAGCGGACCCGCAAATCTTACCAACGGTTAAGCAGCTTCAGCGTCTCTTCGCAGCACTCGATTATAAATTGAACACAACCAAATTTGCAGAACGTGTCAGTGGGTGGCAGGTATTCTTGAGCAATTTACCTAATGCCAGTCCAATTTTCACCGCGCAACGCAGAAGCAACGATAGCCACCCTTCACCAGAAATTCTGAAGGCGCTCGTCGTAGCCTTTCGATCCATTGAAAGGATTGGCGAGGATGATGACGGAAGCACCATCAATATCTACACGCGTCGCTGCATCCCTTGGATTACTGCGTTTACTGCGTGGTCGTTCGGCGTGCCGCCCACAATTCTGCTACGAGATGGGACCGTCCTTGTTGACCAAGGAAATAACTCCAAAGTCAATCTTTGGGTCCGCCTTACTGAATCAGAGGCCGAAGAGGTCAAGATTATGCATCAGTTGACAAGTCCGACGATACTCTGGAGCGGACCGACTCAACCCTCAACTGAAAGCCATTATCCAGTCGGTACATGCACCTGCGACCCTTGAAGGCTTTCAGCCGTGAGATCTTCAAGATCTATTCGAGTCAGCCTTTTCAGCAGAGCAATGCCGAGATCCGAGAAAGTTTACTCAGCTAAAAGGTCCAGACCCTTCTAAAAAAGCCTTGGCCAAAGCCACAGGGCTCGCGCTAGCAGCAAAAGCCACAGCCATAGCTTGCTAACAATTGCCACCTAAACCTAGAGGCAGCTGACATGGAGCTCCATTTAAGACGGTCAGTGAGGAAAGGAGAGTAATAGACAATTCATGATTTTGGAATATTATATAAATAGGGAGAAGATAGCCAATTACCAGGATCAATCCTGCTAGAAATCTAGAAAGGTAGGACATTCACTCAATCTCATACGCATTTCTTTGGGCATCCTCGTTTGCCGTAGCAAGCACAAAGCATGTGACAGCTCCCACAAACTTTCTTAGTCTAGCCCAAGCCAATTTATGGGGACTATATAATCTAAACAAGGCCGTTAATAGCCGACTGGGCGCAATGGCGTCCATTCAAGGCGTGCGCGTGATGCCGCCCCCATGATATTCCAGATATCAAAAACTCTAACCAAGTTTAGCTGGATCCATTTCAATGGGAGCGACACGCTACCTCCTAGAGCAAGACTACAACAGTGGAGCACAGCTATAAAAGACAGGTCAAACCCCATGCTGTTGGTGGGTTCCTCCAACATGATGGTGTCAAGTTCTTTTTGATCGTGCCAAGTTCTATTTGATCGTGCCAAGTTCTTTTTGATCGTGCCAAGTTCTTTTTTGATTGTGAGACAAATATTCTCACCTACCGAAAATCGAAATCTGATTCCAGAAATTAAATAAGACGAATTATACTGGCAGGTGCGTACATGTGCTAG
This sequence comes from Calonectria leucothoes, assembly GCA_002179835.1. Taxonomy (NCBI): domain Eukaryota; kingdom Fungi; phylum Ascomycota; class Sordariomycetes; order Hypocreales; family Nectriaceae; genus Calonectria; species Calonectria leucothoes. The sequence continues at coordinate 202,607 of NAJI01000186.1, read as the reverse complement.
ACATTATTGTTGAATTTATGGCTAATTCCAAGATTAACTTAGTGCTAGGTGTTATCCTAAGAAATATCGACCGTCGATACTGGCTATATCTTTAATCCAATTTTTCTTTGGATCATCCTGCAAACTAAAATGTCTGAATCCAGAAACTACACCGTTGGCTGGATATGCGCTGTACCCGTTGAATATGTTGCTGCGCAGCTGTTTCTGGATGAAGAGTATAAAGCACAGGTAGCAGTGTCCAAAAACGACAACAATCATTATACATTAGGCAGAATCGGGAAGCATGATGTTGTCATTGCTACTCTGCCTCTTGGTGAATATGGAACAAGCTCAGCAACCGCAGTCGCCAGAGACATGATGCACTCTTTCCCCGACGTTCGAATCGGCCTGATGGTCGGTATTGCTGGCGGTGTTCCGAGCAAAAAGCATGATATCCGACTTGGTGATATCGTAGTCAGTGCTCCGACTGAAAGTAACGGTGGGGTGCTGCAGTTTGACTTCGGCAAGAATATTCAAGGCCAGGATTTCAAGACCACCGGATACTTGAACAAGCCGCCAACCGCTTTACGGACTGCGCTGGCTGGCCTTCAGGCCAAATATGAGATACAAGGTCATGGAATTGAAAACATGGTCAACGAAATTCTGCAGATAAAGGAGAGGCTACAGACCAAATATCAACGGCCGAGCCCTGATAGTGATAGGTTGTATGATGCGAACTACATTCATCCAAACACAGAAGGAAGTTGTATCGAGGTTTGTGATTCGTCATGCTTGATACAACGACACGGCCGAACCCAAAATGAAGATAACCCAACAATTCATTATGGCTTAATTGGCTCATCAAATCAGTTGATGAAGAATGCTATCTCCCGCGATAGCTTTGCGCAGAAGAATGACGTTTTATGTTTTGAGATGGAAGCGGCAGGACTAATGAATCATTTTCCTTGCTTAGTTATTCGCGGTATATGCGATTATTCGGATTCTCACAAGAACAAGGAATGGCAGGGCTATGCCGCTATGGTAGCTGCAGCTTATGCAAAGGATCTTCTATACGAAATAATCCCGGATCGGGTGAAGGAAGGGGACAAAATTGTTAATATCATATCACAGCAGACTCAAGCCATATCAAGTGAGTCTAATGATCCCAAATAGAATTATCTTGCCTGTTAACAAGATGTAGAACTCAATACAATTTTACTGGAGAACAATACAATTCTGAAAGAAAATCAGGAATCTCAGAAAGTCTTAACCAAGGAAAGTATCACGAATTGGTTAGCCCCGATAAATTTTGTCACCACCCACGACCACTACAAGAGACAGGCTCAAAAGGGCACTGGTCAGTGGTTCACTGACTCTATGGAGTTTCAAAGCTGGTTTGAATCTTCGAATTCTCCTACTCTGTGGTGTCATGGAATCGGTAAGAGACATATTGGGAGTCCTTCCCAGAATCGATGGCTGACTAAATCGTAGCTGGTGCTGGAAAATCAGTACTCATGTATGCAAATATTTCTATTCTTTTTTCAAATGAAAAAGAATCAACTAACATGGGAGTCTATCCAGGTCGATTGCTGTTGAGTGGCTTGTTGAAAAAACACAACATGACGCAAATATCAAGGTAGCATACGCATATTGTGACTACAAAAACGACAATACTAAAAACATCATAAATATTATAGCGGGCATTTGGAGATTAATCCTTGGCCCCAACACATCACATGACAGTTGCGTTTTAGGCCTGTGGAATGAATATGATCATGGTTCGAATGCATTAACTGATGATCATATGGGGGAGTTACTCGCTATAATTCAGGCAGAGATCCAAGACACATCAAAGACTTTCATCCTTATTGACGCCCTGGACGAGTTTCCGGAGGATATTCGCGACGAGCTGATGAATTATGTTAAGAAATTGCAGTTATTTGGGAACTGTAATATTCTCGTCACATCTCGATACTGCGAGACCATTCACGAAATATTTGAAAATGACGATAAACTGGAGATAAGCGCACAAGAGGATGACCTACACGCATACATCAACTCCAGGGTGCAGGCTCCTGCATTCAAAAAAATAAAAAAAAAAGATGAATCCCTGGAGAAGACTATCCTGGACACTGTAATACCGAAATGCGAAAAGATGTTTCTGTTAGCTCGGTTATATATGGATTCTCTTTCGAAAGCTACATCACGAGTTACGGAGTTCAAAAACGCGCTTAAAAATCTCCCAAAAGGCTTGGAAGCAACTTATTCTGAGGCAATCAAGCGAATATACAGTGATGAAAAGGCAGAAAAGGACGGCATAAGGGCGCTATTTTGGGTGTCCTTTGCGAAAAGACCGCTTTCACTTCGAGAGCTAGAGACTATTCTAGCTGTAGAGTTAAAATCTACGCAATACAACGAAGAACACGAATTTCTCGGCGATATCACATCTGAATGCGCAGGTCTTATTATCCTTGACCCTGCAAACAACACAATCCGCCTTACGCACTACACAGCTGATGAATATTTAAAGCGCACATTTGAATATTGGTTTCCGGATATATTTTATGACATGACATATACCATGTTAACATATCTCTCGTACGATATATTCAAAGAACCTTTGAAGAATGGCGACACAATCGAAGGCATGTGCGAAAACTTTCCTTTCCTTTGCTATTCTGCAGAGAATTGGGGATCAGACTTTAATTTGGTCGCCAAATCGAAAACAAATTTAGAATCTCAACAGGATTTGCAATCGCACACGTTGAAGTTCTTGGAACAAAAGTTCCGTCTATCAGACATCATTAACAAGAATTATATTCAAAATATTTGCGAGGGATGGAGGTTAACAGGGCCAGCACCTGGAAATATCACCGGTATGTATCTTGCGGTGCTTTTCAACCTTGATAACATTGTGCCTCATATTCAGGAATATGAAAAGAAGCACCCAGAGGACGACCCTTTCATTATATCGCCATTATGCCTTGCTGCTGTATTGGACCGACGAAAGATTGCAGAAGATTTATTAGAAGGAGGCGCAAGCCCAAACGGAACGCCGGCGTACCCTTGGCCACCAATCATCCTAGCTGCTCGCTTGCATCAGAATCCAGGAATGGCCAAGTTGCTACTTGAAAAAGGCGCAAATGTCAATTTGCGCGTTATTAAATCGCCGGATAATGAAGCTTTATTTGCCGGCATTGGAGGCCACACTGCACTTCATGAAGCTGCCTACTCCAATCATGTTGAGGTTGTTAGGATATTGCTACAATATGAAGCGGATATTTATGCACAAACAGAGGAATTTCCCGAAACACCTCTTAGTTATTGCAATAATAACCAAGCCTTCGAGGTCATGCTTAATTGGCTTAAGGGATCGCAGCTGGAAAATAAGAGACTGATGCTACCTCTTATTCAGTTCGGATCGGTTGAGACTTTGAAAGGTATGATCCAACGTGGATTAAAAATAAATCAGCAGTGCCACGATGGAGGGAGAGCACTCGATTATGCCCTTCAGTTAGGCGATCCCGAAATCATTCAATTTTTACTGCAGAATGGAGCTATTCCAGGAGAATACAAGATAACAGAGGAAGAAATATCTAGTTTCTCGCGTCAGTTGTGGTTTCCCAAACTCCAAGAAGTACTTTCTCAAGCGGTATATGTCAACCATTACTGTTATAAGCGGGTATTTAAACCAACCCTGTGCATTACCAAGTCGGATCCTCAAGTTCCGCACCTTGAGGCTGAAATTGGTGATGAGATCCATCTACCTGTCCGAAGAATTATTTTGAAGACAGACTCTCACGATCAGGGATGGAGTGACGATCCTACACATCATGGATTGTACACAAAGTCTTATACATGGTTCGAAATGCGCGTTAAATATCCGACTAGACCAGACCAGATCAACGAGGCTGGAGAGCTAACGTATGTCTATTCAGAGACAATAGGGTTTCAATAGAATATCCATGCTTCGAAGTCATGGAAAGCCCATGTAAATATCTGGGATAGAGCTGATTCCCCCCCCAGAATCATCGAAATCCTTGATAAAATTAGGAATGGAAGTGTAATTGAGATAATTCCTCGGGCCGAATTTCCTTGCTGGGAAAATCATGTTAGATCGTTGAGTGTGGACGTATATGGCGGTAAATTGGGCAACTGATACCAGTGTATTACTAGTCTATTCTAAGCTAGTTGTTAGATCCTTAGTGAATACGACCATACTATTGCAGCTGGTATGTCCTATCATATATATAATCGGTATTAGTGAGACCGCCTATCCCCCAAACTCAGTGAGCACTATGCAGCGGATACAATTGGAGAACCGATTATTTAGTAAGATTCACGATCTTAGGTCAGCCATTTGCTTTATATATGTGGTAATTAATTTATTAAATTTCTTTCTGAGGTGAGCATTGTTAAAAGTGCAGTTGTTACAAGGATAGAATAACCTCGCCTTTACGCCAACCTTCACTTTGTTGGGCACAAATGCCATAGGAGGCACATGGTCGCTCGCGTTTATTTTTTCATTGCGATACATCGAATGTTTACATCGATACCGATGATAGCACCATATTCACATGAAAGCACCTACACTGTGTGTTGCTGGGACGGACCAATCGCCAAGCCCACAGACGGATACCCCCGCTCGGTTCCGTCACGAAACATTCGACGTATCAAGCTTCTAGGATAGAGTCATCAGAAATCACGATTCCGGCTTCAGAGCTGGAAGAAATCTACCGCGAAACGACGGCGCGCATCCTGGCAGATTGTATATATGATCTTGTCGTAAGAGATTGTTCAACAGGAACTCTCTCAAGAAGTGCTGGTTCGATAAGAACTAGATGGAGAATTCGTTCAACGTCTCACCTCATTTTCCTGGGGGCCCGGAAAACAGATAATCCTGAGAATATTTTATTTTAAAGGCCTTGACATCTCGAACCCATTTCCCTGCCTGGTTTTGACAACACAGGGCTTCCAAGCATACAGCATCCCATACCACCACGAAGTGGACAGTCCTTTCCCGGGATAAATCTAACTACCCGGAAGGAAAGGCAGGTTCAGTTTTGAATTGCTTTGGTATATTACCCGGGACAGATTTGGAAGCCTTGTTTCGTATCTAATGGCACTTCCTCGCGCCGATTTTTCAACCTGCTTACTTCTTCTACACTTTCTGCCCATAGCAACCGCTCCCGTTTTTAATGATGCGACAGGGAAATAATTTTCATCGCGTCGTCAATGCTCGACTTTATCAATGGCATTTCCAAATGTTGGTATGAATCAGCCCGAGCCCTCACACCACCACTTCAATTCCAATTCTGAGATTGCATTTGCACAGCTTTGGTAGTATTTCGGGGTTATGTGGAATAGACAAAGCACACCACGTCTGCAAAAAAGTGAGTCCGCAAAGTAATGACCGTGAAGAATTTCGAGCTCGCGGTTCAACTAACGATATGGTAAATCAGGTCACGTTAGGGGGGGCACGTTACATTCGTAAACTCCTAACTGAAATATAACCCCGCATGTAGTACTCACGAGGATATTGCACATGAGATCTTCTAAAGAATAAGAAATCTCCAGTCGAAGCATCCATCTTGGTATTGCAATCGATATCGAACCATCTTATCCAACTGGGCATTAACTCCCTTAACTGTGAAGCGGGGTTCCATCTGATTGTTATCTTTCTTAGGGATAAGTAAGAAGCGGAATATAACCCTTGAAGTTGAAGCAGGATTATTTGTGACATGATGACGCAATGCTTTATTGAAAGCGATCCATACACAAATGTCACCCCATTGGTATCAGGATTTGCGGATAAAACAAGCTGCCAAGCAAGGACTTCGCATTCTCAGCCGCTTCACTGGTTTAAGTACCCAGAAGCCCTAAAATAGTTCCGCCGGCCACCTAGATCAATGAATTCCGCATGCAAGTTATGTAAGTCTTTTCCTCGTGTCTTTAGCGACATGATTAGTACTCAGACGTAGCTCTGATTGTGCTAAAGTGCGCATTGATGGTTGAGGTACGGAACGGGCGAAAGGGCCGCCACTTACAAGACTAACATCAGATCAATTTTTATATCTACAACCAAGATCATACTCTCGCACATACATAAAATAATCTCAATCAATATATTTGCCATCAACAATTTGAAAATTACCCTATTTATAATTATTCCCAAAATGGCGAAACATCACCCTTGGCGCGGAGTGCTTGGGGTGAAGTAGCCCCCAAATTAGAATCACAGAAGAGTCTTATTCTTCAACCATTACAAAGGTTATCAAAAAGATCTTATGAAGGTTGTGTATAGAGTTCTTATCTTGAAATCGGTCTATTTAATGGGATCCTTGTCAATATGCGAGAAACTGCGTCTTCGGGTTCTATGGACATTCTGATTGGTTGCATGCGTACGAAGGAATCGGTGACCGAGATCTAAAATTAAATGCTCTCAAACGGTAACACCGAAATATCTCATTTACATGACGTGGATCACATTGAGGAGGGATGATAATTAAATAATAAAAACACCAATTATGACGCTGACAAAAACAAAGACCGTGAAAGTCATACCAGCATTTTGAGCCGCAGCGTTGTTATTGTCGGTTTGGTCGCTTGACGTATCAGCCCACGAACTACTAGATACGGGAGTCGCAGTTGCAGCGACCCACGATAACGAGTTGCAAATGGCAGTTGCATGGGCCCCAACGACCACAACCCTACCTAAATTGATTGTCTGTATACCGTAAAAACTCACGAAATGCATAACTGCTGTGGATACCATATTTTCTCCATAAATCGCGGGAGGCTTGCAGGTAGCCAATTGGAAGTCCCTCTTTTCTGGCAAAAAGCAAAATTGTGATCCACAGCAGTTATGAATTTCGTGAGTTTTTACGGTAATCCTTGCCCGTGCAAGTCCCCTAAGCAGAAGAAATCTCATCTTGGTGCTTAGATGGCCGATTATAATATAAGCTTACCCAGATACAACGGCTGGCTGGTGTGGCTCGGACCCACACGTGCAACTGCTCCTCTTGCAATCTCGATTGGCGTGTTCAAGATCGCCTGATTCCCATGTTGTCATATATCTATCGCGAAGTCGGGCTGCAAGATAGTATAAAAATCGTGCACGAGACGAGTGGTCATTCAACACCAGTTTGATGGCATCTCTCACTATTTTGATGGAATCCTCCAAATCATCCATAAACTTGGTCCTGATAAATCCGTTTCCAAGCCGTGCTGAAAGGCTGCTCAGATAGTTTGGCTTTTCTACGTTGTCGTTGGTCATCATCTCAATAGCGTTCTTGCCCAATTGAATAGCCTCCTCCAAGTCAGACATCGCGCCAATCTTTAAATATCCTTGGTCGAGAAAAGCCGAAAGGTTATTCAAGGACTTGGGAGAGCGAATCGCGTCACAGGCTAGTAAGTCAACTGACTGCCTACCCGTTTCAATGGCTGCTTCAAGATGGCTTATGATACCTGTAGTCCTCCAGCGAACATCTAGAACTCTTCCAAGGCGGATTAGAAATTCACCTCCGGTATGGCCACCCGCGGCCTTGTTGACTGGTCTCTGAACAAGGGGTAAATCCCATGTCAATATTTACCTCGGGCGGTGGATAATGGCAAAATCGTACGCCTCTCCTTCTCTCAGCCTTAAAAGTATTCCCTCCCAGCTGTCGGATGTCGAGTTCCGAGCCTGGTGCAATCCTGAAATGTTAAGCTGCAAAGATTCGTTGTCCATTAACGCAATAAGCGTCACTTCTGGCACAGGAGCCATAAACATGGCCTATTAGAAGCAGTTATATATTTTTATCAAAAGAAAAACAAGTAGCAGGCTCAATCGAGTGATGCGGGAACCAGGCCACAACAGTGAGATCATGGCTGTTGTCATGGTCATTAGACCAGTGGTTGCAACGGGCTGGTGTTTGTGATCATGTACTTTGTATGTATTTACCTCTAGCCCTTCCGGCGAGCTGATAAAAAAAAAAGAGCTGGTTTAAGGTGCACATGCCCTTTCGGCTGTACGAGTCTTGTGATTGTGTATATCTTGTTCCTTCGCACATGCACGTTCAGCTACATTGGAAACACCTGGCATACACTCGCTCAAACACTGCTGGGGCATGCGGTGTTGGCGCGAGATAAAGGCATTGAGGAATGGTTTTATAAACGCAAGCCCTCGACAGGACTGGTTAACTCAATTGGAAAATACTTTTCGAGCATGATTGGCACTGCTGACGAGAAGCCGGGCACGCCAGAGAAGTTGTTTATCCAAGACGGCGTGTCTAGATAGGTGGTGACCGGAATGAAACCGGTGGCAACGGGCATATGCGAGGACTTTTTACGAATTTACGAGCGCAAGAGCATTGAATCGCGGGGAGTAAGATTTGCGTGCTGATGCTGCAGTCGGTATACGAGGGCCTAGCTGAAAGTCCAAGCGAGCTGGCAATTACCAATCGTGTCGTCTCTTGGTGAGGCGTCGTATTTCGCTCCTCGGCTCGAAATGGCATGGGGTAATCTTCTAGGGCTACATGGCCTTGCCGAGCATTCATGTAAAGATATTACCTGGATGCGGCTTTCTCGATCCACAGTTGCTGCAGTTCCGATGCCGCCTTCTTGGCCCTATACTTGCACCCACTGTACGCCTCAAGAAGCTAGCATGCGCAGAGTAAGCGCTGAAATTGGCCAGGGTGAAAGTGTTTCGCAATTCGCCTGATGGGCAGGACCCCTAATGGAACCCCTACGAACAGAAAAAAGAGAAGGGTCATTAGCCACGACTATATCGGGTAATATCACCCCGGAATGGCATTCCACGGAACTGATTGGGGCGTTTTGGTCAGAACCGGGGACAGGGGAATACGAGAACATGGCGCCCCTAGAATCTGACAACGGGTGTCAGAAGGCTGGGGATCCTTCGTAAATTTGCTCGATTGCTGATTATCATTTTAGCCATTTTACCCGACAGTCCGTATTAGGGGCAGAGACAGCCCTAAGAGCACGATTAACGAGATGAAAATGACCAAACGGGGACCTCGTCGAAGCGACCAACCAAGCCCCCGGGTTGCTCCCCATTGCCAAGGCGAGCATGCCCCGGAGTGGGCCGATGGTTTGAACCATTTCTCCTGAAAATGGCAGAATCTGGCTTATCTGGTGCTGCTGCGCTCGTATATCATGACCAACCCATTAGCAAAGAGGCGGCCGGGCCTTTATCGTGAAGCCCGCCATCCCGCCCTCGCTATTGCTCTCGCCTTCGCTTTCTTCTCCCCGCCAGACAGGGATCCAGGTGCGGGCAGACAGCGGGTGGCTTGGTCCATGCAGCACGCCTCTGAGCTAATAATCAGGCATCAACGACGTCAATGTGGGACGCGCTGGGGACCCGCTGAAGATGGGATCGTCGAGGGGCGGCGGTGGCAAAACGTCATCTTGTCTTGCGTACTGCACCTTAATCGCACATAAGCACTGTGCTAAGTAAAGCAGCAGGCTGGCACGGCTGCTCTTTTTTCTTGCAGGCGAACGCGTCCATGATCCGATGACTCTGCAAGTGCGAGCAGAGCTCGCAACGGCAATCGTTCCGGGTTTGCCGGCCCATTCCGAGATGGCGGGCTTTCCTGTCTAGCGCCCGCCCGCTGGCTCCCCCTCCTGCAACGGTCGCAAGAAAGACCCAGGCCAGGGCTGTCTTGACGTCAAGTGGGCCAGCACTGACAGCCGTTCGTGCGCTCTTTTCGGCCTGTCCACCCGTCATTTTAAAATCTACGACGGCTTCAGCCCTGGTCATACATGGGACGGAGCAGTCTTCTAACCCATGTGGGGAGGTGTAACCCCTGAAGATAACCGTGGTTGTGCTGAATAGTCTAAATCTACCACCCTGATTGATTCTGATCCCTGTATCGCAGTGTCTTGCCCCCGTCCTCATTACGGCAGAATAGAATATCCAATGTCTCTCGATAATGTACACAATAGGGTCGGTCTCGTCTCGTTCTGAACCCAAACGCCTGCGTCGCTTCTTTTTTTTGTTCCTTCGTAGTATCCATGTAGCATTATTTCCAAGCCCCAAAACAACCCTAGTCTTACATCACATCACCAGCATGCCGCGCTGGATGTAGGCCGTCTCGTTGATGAGCGGCATGTATCCGAACATGCCCTCGAAATCCTGCAGACACTGGCTGCGGGCTTTGAGGTGGCCGGGCTTGGAGCTGATGCCGACGGGTGGCACCTGGTTGACGTATCTCTTGTCGCCGTTGACCAGCAGCGGTCCCTCGCGGGTCAGATGCGACTGGACAAAGTTGAGAGCAATGTCCTCGCAGTTGAAGTGCTCATCAATGTAGCTGCGCAGCTTGACCATGACGGGCTCCTCGGACGAGTAGTAGTCCATGATGGAGATGTGCGAGAAGCACAGGTTGGTCAGGATCATGGCGTAGCTGTCCTTGCGCGGCTTGCCGTTGCACAGCGAGTACTTCCAGTGGCCCTTGTCGTCGTGGAGGGCGCAGCGGGCGAGGGCGCCGGTGAGGCGGTTCTTGCCGAACTTGCGCCACGTCTGGAACACAAACTCGAGGTCCTTGGGCCGGTAGTAGACGTCGTCGTCGGACAGCAAGACGGCCTGCGTCTTGTACTTGGGGTCGGGCCACAGCTTCTCGTTGAGGCTGTTGACCCTCGACTTGCGGTAGCGCACCGACATGCCCTGCGCCGATTTGAAGTCGGCCGGGGGCGTGTCCTCGAGATCGTTCCACACAACGACGATCTCCTCGAGCGACGGGATCTTCTCGCTGAGAAGGACGGTAAGGGTGTCATTGAGCTCCTTTGGGCGGCGGTAGGTTTGGAGTGCGATTCTAGAAGCGTTGAAACAACGTTAGCTCGTTTGCGCCGCTGGAAGAAACGGACGGGGAAAAAGCTTAAGTGCGCGTATAAAAAAAGAATCTGGGGGAGAGAACTGACGTGAACTTGTCCTCGGCGAGATGGCTGTATCTTGTCTTGGCCGCCGACCATGTGTCGTTGTCCGCGGCCGTCGTGGCCAAAAACTTCTGGAAGGCCTCGGGGAGCCGCTCGCTGGCGTTGGTGAACTGCACCGTGACGATGATGAGGGCGAAGGCCAGGATGATGAGCGTGACGGCGATGGGCCGCGTGGGGACCCGAAACATGGCGACGTCGGTGGAAATGCTGCAGTGCTACAACGGGCTCGACGGGGTTTCCCTTGGTCGTCTGGCGATGGAGGCACGGCGTGGATTATTCAATGAAGAGCGCAGCTTTTCAAACGAGCGATCGGGGAGGGGACCTGTCAGCTTATCACGGCGAACAAGACGAAACCCTGGCACACACAGCTTCGGCGACATGGCCGTGTAAGCAGGGCTGTCAGTCCTGATGGGGGGTTGTCGATCCCGCAGGCACAATCCTTTGCGACAGGACAGGCCAGGGTGGCTGTGGCCGCCCAGAAGCTTTAATGAGTGCCGCCGTGTAGATTACTCTTTCTCGACTCCAGCGCAGCACAGTCAGCATGTGTCCGGGGGTGCGCAATATGGCTGAGCATTGGGTCTGCCGTCCTTTTTGTAGGACACGTATGAGTGCGAGCCAGTACGAGCAGCCACCACCACCACCTGCGCCAACAAAGCTCCCACCCGTCGATATTTGAACAGTGAAAGAATGGCATCCCCTCGTTGCCCGAGCGCCTAGCCAATCGCACGTGGAAGGCTACATTCTCTCTGTTGGCCGGGCTGCTCCAAGCGTTTTAGCCCCGCCCCAATCTGCGTCCGTCAATGTAACCCACTAATCGCCACCTCAAACGGCCTCATTCGCGACAGGCTTCCCCCTGCGGCTCCCTGCCACGCCCAAGCTGTTTTGGTTGGTCGTACTTGTGCTGTGCCTCCATCGAAACGGGCCCGCGATGGGTCCCCCGCCGCATCCGACGCCTTTTTGCTGCGTGCCTGCGAGTCGAGTAATTAAAGATGGCTCCAAACTTTGTTCTCTTTACGCGTAGATCTGTATTTCATCACGGCAAAGGATTGCCTTGGCAAATCCTAGCAGCCTGTACATGTATTCTTTTCCGGGGGCATGCAGCAACTGAATCACCCATCTCCACTTTTGGGAGTGGCTATGAAACATGGCGGTTGGCCTGGTTGACACGTACCCAAGCCTGGGTGGGCTGATGGAGATGAAACGGATTCCTGACCAAGAAATGGGCAGACAAAGTACAATAGCAACCGATTAATTCTTTGCTCTTTTCTCGAGTTTGTTCATTGATGCAATATGATGAACCTTGTTTAGACCCGGAAAATAGTAAAGAGATTGTCTGGAAACAAAAAATGGGCAATAGTTTCTGACAAAACGACAGGCCACCTTGCCTCGACATATTTGCCCCAAGGCGAGTCGAATACATTACCTATCCCTATAATCATATCCGGTTGTTACATCGGTATTTCGGAAGGAATTTCGTTGCACGTCCGAGTCTAATACTGAATGGTTATTTTTTAGGCCTTAGGACGGGTTGTCGTCCTTGAACAGATTAGAGGCCAAGATTACATGGCAAGTCCAAGTATACGCACGTCGTTAGTGGGCAAGGTCAGTTTACACTTTTGCTCCTGTCTCCCGAACAGAGCGGATGAAACAAACAATCTCTTAGCGCCTAGGGGCTGTCACGCTGTCCCCCAGTCTCAAATTGTGGCACCTCCTTGTACCCTTTCTTTCAGCTGTTTCAGCTTTTGTAACAATCCACCGATATCACAAAGGACACCTAAACGACTGAGCCCATGAGCGTGCAGGGCCTAGATTTGATTCAACCAAACAGAGAGACGGAGTACGATGCAAAAATCAAGGCTGGCGGTTCAGGTGGTTCAATTCTCCCTTGCACGAAAACACCCTGAAACTATGCGAGAACCCTTAAACAAGCCGCCGTGGCGTTGCTAATTAGCTTTATCGAGTACGTTGGCCGATTACTTAGCCCCAATCCTGGCCCGGGCTCTTCATCGTCTCCGTGCCGGCTTCCGTTCTGGGCCCCGCTGCGGCCGATGCAGACGTCCCGGGCGCTTGTACCACGACGCCACCATGCCAAAGATTGGTGAGAGATCAACCATCGGTAAAATCGGGTGGCTATGCCGATTGCTTTTTACATCCTACCATTGGCTGGGCATCAGGCCAGAGCCGTAGCGCGGGCGTCGAGAATTGACCAGCTTGGCGCGCCACCGCGTTTCGGCATTTTCGCAACTCGAGTCCATCTAGTCTAGGCCGGCTCTCGGCAGTGCATCATGTAGAGCGGCTCCCCACTAAATCGCGCCCCCGGCAAATCGCGATTAAATATATCTATTTACTTTATATTACTTTATATAAAACTAAATTAAATATAAAAATATATTTATATAATAGTATTTTATATATAAAATTTATTTATTTATATTAAATTATAATATATGTTATGAGTTAAGCTTGTAAGTTATATGACTATAGCTTATTGAGCTATGGTTGGGCTATGGGGTAGTGTATATATAGCTTAAATTGGGCTTAGGACTAGAGAAGGAAAACTAGGCCTAAGAAATAAGGCTTTTATAGTGGGCTAAGTCTTACTAAGGGCTTGTGCTTAGGATCCTTTATTTTGTAGTATATAGTTATAAAAGCTAGGTATAATTAATTATTTTATTTATAATATTTAAGGCTTATTTTATTTTTCTTTTTGATATTTAGTATAAATATAATATATAATAATTATAAGCTTAGATAGGTTTTAATATTATATAATATTATAAAATTTAATAATTTTTATTACTTATCTTAATTAAAATTATACTTAGAAATAATAGATATTAAATATAAATTATAGGAATTAAACTTATAATAGATTAATTTATATTCTAATTCTAGATAATTTTATTACTAAAACTTATAATTAGAGATAATTAGTAAGTATAGTTTATAGTCTTAAAAAATTATATTTAGGATCTAGGTATTTAGGCTTTAGTAAATTCTAAGTAAAAAAAATAGCTTAATAATGCTTTTAAAGTTTTAATTAAGCCTATAATAGTAGTAGCTAAAGTAAAGATTAACTTAAAAGATTTAAAAATTCTTAGCCTTATCTTTGCTAAATATTACTTAGTTCTTATTAAGGAATATTAAATTATTTAGATTAAAAGAATTAAAAATAAATAGAAAGTTTAGTTTTTATAAAGTTAAATATAATTAATAATTAAATTAAATATTTATTAAGTATATATTAAGAAATTATAAGAAGATAATATAGAAAAGGAGATTATATTAAGATAATTTTTTAAAAAGCTTAAAGAAAAAATAACTTTTAATAATATAAGCTTAAAAAAGTAGGTTTAAAGGAATTATTAAATTATCCTTAAGAATATTATATATATAAATATTAATCTTAAGCTTTAGTTTTTAAGCTAGATTAAGATATATATAAAAGTATAAAAATATAAAATCTCTAAGATTAAAGGGAATATAGTATTATATAATTTCCTAAGTATAATTAAAACTAGGTTTAAGTTTATTTAAATAGGAATTAAGCTTAATAATCTTATTATAAAAAAGGCATTTAGAAAGCTAATTATAAAAATATTTAGTAATTATAGGAGTATATTTAATATAATAAGCTTAATTTATTATATTAAGTATTATAAGTATAGTGGTATTTATATTATATTAGGCATATATTTAGATAATAAAAATTAAGCTATAAAATATTATTATCTATATATAAAAGATAAAGTAGTAATATATAGCTAGACTTTATAATAATATATTATCCTTTAATATATAATTAGTAAAAAAAAAATTAGAAATTTTAAATTTTAGCTAAAAAAGTCTAGATATAAGGATATAAGAGAATATTATAATAGTAGAAAGTAATAAAGCTTAAGAATAATAATAGAAGAAAAGAAGGCCAAAAAGGAAAGCTTAAGTAATATTTTAATTATTTAATTTTTAAGCTTAAATATTATTATAATTTATATTAATTTCTTATTTATATAAATTAATAATAAATCTTTTGATATTTATATTATAATTAAAAGAAGGAAATATATACTATTAGAAAATATATTTTATAATAATTATAATATATTTTATTTGGTTAATAATAAGAGATTTTTAGTTTTAGACTTTTATATTAAGTATAAGAAAGAAAAATAGGTAAAGGTAAAAATAATATTATTTTTAATAAGTAGAAAAGAAATTTAAATTATTTTTAATCTTTTAAATGGAAGTAAGGGACTTTATATAGTTAATTTTATACTTAAGAATATTGCTTTTATTGAAGGATTTTATATAAATATAGTGTTTATAGTATGGTTAAGGAAGATTAGAATTTAGTATTTAGGTTTTAATAATTTATTATAATTTAGAATATTAGAGTTAAATATAGTATTAGCTAAGTTAAAGATTAAATATAATCTAATCTTTCTTTAATATAAGCCTTTTTACTTTTATTTTTTTATGGTTCTAAAGATAATTAATTTATTTATTTTATATAGAGTATTAATAATTTTAAGTATATATTAAGCTTATATTTAAATATTTCTAGGTATAATATATTTAAGACTATTAAGGGACTTATTATTACCTTATAAGGATAAAAAAGAACTTTAGTATTTATAATTAGATTATTTAAGTATAAAGGTACTTAGGAATCTTATTTTTAATATTTAAAATATTAAAATTAATAGGATAAAGTATAAAAATTATAAAGTTTATATATAAATATATATAGTAATTATTATATTATAAAGGCCTTTATATTATAGATCTTTAAGATTATTTTAAAGGGTTTATTAGGATTTTTAGGATTATCTTAAAAGCTATAATGGGATAAGGTATTTTTTGATATTTAAGAAAGGATATAATAGAATATTATATATATTCTTAATTTTAAATAAGGAATATAATATTATATTTAATATTATAATTTATTTTGAATAATAGGTAAGAAGATAGTTTAGGCTATTTATATATAAATTAAAGTATAATAATAAAAAGGTAATAATATTTATCTAAGATACTATGGAATATTAATAATAGGCTATTGCTAAAGGTATTAATTTTGAGCTTATATTATAGGTAATTTATAAATTTAATAATAAGGTAAAAAGGGTAAATTAAGAAATTATTATAAAATTAATAAAAATGTTTTATAGTATAAGTCTTCCTAGAGAGCTATGGTTAGAAAGTATAAGGTATATTATATATTTATATAATATAAGCCTAAATAAAATTTTAAAAATAAAGTCTTTAATATAGGCTTTTAAAAAGTAATTTAGGCAATATGTAAAGTTATTAATAATATTATATATAATTGACCTTAAGCCTAATTAGAGTGGAATTTATATATATAGATATAGAGCCTATTTATTAAAAGTAAATAGAAAAGCTAATAAAAATAAGAAATTCTTTAAAATAAGCCCTAGAGGGTATATTAGGTATTTGGTTAGCTATTTTACTAGTAATCTTTATTAAATATAGATTTCTTGCCTTGGAAAGGTTATTATTATATAGAATATTATATTTAATAAGAAGATTTTTTATATTAAATTAGAGGAAGTAATAGATATATTATTAATTATAAAATTAAAAAAATAATTTAGATAATTATAAATTAATAATTTAAAAAAAATATAAAAATTATTTTTATTAGTATTATTAAGTAAAGATAATATATTAATAGTTAGAGAAATATTAAGGATTTAAACTTAGGAATAAGCTTAGGGATATTAGTAATATATTTAGAAGTCTTTATTTTTAAGCTTATTAAGTAATAAAATACTAATAAAGAAAACTTATATAGACTTTAAATATTTTAATAAATATTTAAATTATAAATTATATTTAAGATGTAAATAAGTATGCCTAGATCTTAGGATAAGAAAGTATAATTATACTTAGAACTATTAAAGGAAAATTAATCCTAATTAAAGGAATAGGATCTTATAATATTAATCCTAGGGAAATAAATCTTAATATTTTATAAAGATAACTTAAATTAGTTAAATATAAGTAATTAATTAATAATTAAGGAAGAAGATTTATAATTATAAATTATTAAATTAATTTTGGAAAAGGATTTTTTATTAAATGTCTTTAAATAAGGGTAAAGTAAGGAATTATTAATTAGATTATAAAAGAGCTCTAGGGTTAATAAAAAGAGAGTCTAGAATTAGGATATTCTAAGAAAATATTAATTTAATTTATATATATTAAATGTGCTATAGGAAGCTTTAATAGTAAGGGTTTTGCTTAATTAGCTAGACTTTTATATATCTAAAGAAGGGAGCTATAAAATAATATTTATAATTATAGCTATAGCTTATTTAAAGAAAACCAAAGCTTAAAATAGCCTAATTATGCTAAAGAAATAAATATACTAAAAAGACCTAATTAAGCCTTTTTTATATAATTAAAAGGAAATATTATTTTATTTATTTAAGAAATTATTTATTAAAGTAGTATATAAAGAAATAAATTTACTTTTTGAAAAGGGGACTTAGAGTATAATTAAGTATATAAATATATATTCTAAACTATTTCTATTAAAATAAATCTTTATATATAAGTTTAATAGTAATAGTTATTTTAATTATTATAAAGTATAGATATATATATAAAGTAATTTATAAAAAAGCTTAATATTTAAGAATATTTATATAATAATATTAATTATATATATATTTTATATATTTATAGTAATAATAATAGTATTTAATTTAAAGCTAAAATAATTTAATATTAAAAATATATTTCTTAATATCTTTATTGGTAATAAAGAAAATCTAATAGTATATAAACTATTAGATAGATTTAAATAAGAAGGGATATATATAAAGCTTAAAAAGGTGCTTTATAGGCTTAGAAATTTATTATAATTATAATTTAAAGAGCTTAAAGTAAAGTTTAATAAGCTTAGCTTTAAAGCTTGCCTAGAAAAATCCTATCTCTTTTATTTTAAAGAATAGATTATATTTTTAATTTTTTTTATAGATAATATTATTATAGGGTATTATAAATAAAATTAATAAGCTATAGAAATAGTAATTAAAGGCTTATATTAAGCTTATAAACTATATAAGTAAGGTAAGATTTAGTTTTTTCTTGGAATATAAATTATAAGAGATAGAATATAGTAAAAAGTCTACTTAATCTATAAAGCTTATATTAATAAAATTATATATAAATTTAAGATTAATAAGAAAAGTTTATTTTTAATAATTTTAATCTTAGTAATAGAGCTTTTAAAGTATATTAATTAAGTATTTAAGTTTAAAATTAAGTATTATTAAAAGAAGGTTAGATTAATTCTTTATATAGTGATTATAATAAGACTAAATATTATATTTATAGTAATAAGACTATTATAATTTCTTATTAATCTAGGATTTAAGTATATAAAGATAGTAAATTAAGTACTTTACTATTTATTTCTTATAAATAAAATTATATTATAATATAATTTAAGCTTAGAAATATAGGCCCTAAGAATTATAAGTAATATATTATTTATAAATAATACTATAATAAGAAAATCATTATAAGAATATCTTATTAATTTCTTTAAAAGACCTATAATTTAGAAAGCAATCTATTAAGTAACTATAATAATATTTATAACTAAAGTAAAATTGCTTGCTTTAGATTAAATGGTAAAGGAAATAATAGATTTATAGTATCTTTTTAAGAAATTATACTTATAAATATTAATAGACTTTAATATTAATTATAATAATTAATAAATTATATACTTAATTATAGGAGAAAATAAGTATATAAATATATATTTATAATATATTAATATTTATAATTTATAGCTATAATAAAAATATTAAAAGGGATTATTTAAAATATTATATTTATTAATCTTAAAAATACCTATAAATAAATTAATAAAGGCTTTGCTAAGATAATACTTTAAATACTTTAAAGTAATACTTAATTTAGTTAATTTATATATAATAATATTATAATAAAGATATAGTAAAAAGGGAATATTAAATTAATTATTCTAAATATAAATATATAGCCCCCTTTTCTTAGAGTAAAGCACTCTAAAAGGTAAATATAATAAAATGTTAGAATATTAAACTTTTAATGTTAAATACTTAATATTTAAATAAAATTAATATTAAAAGTAATATAAGAAAATAAATATAAAAATATAAACTTTTAGAGAAAATTTATATTCTTATTAAGAAAAGTAAGACCCTTCTTAAGAAATTACTTAGCCTAAGAATATTACTCCTTCTTAATCTTATTATTAAAAGACCTAGGAGCTCTCTTTAAGATATTAATAATATTAAGTAAAAGGATAAAATTAGGCTTTACTAAAAAATTAAGATAAAGATATAATATTATATAATATTAGTTATATATTTATATAATTATTAGTATTTAAGCTTTAAAATATAGGGGGTAAATAGAAAATAAACCTTTTTATTATTAATAGTATTAGCTAATAATATTTATTAAGTAAAGGAAATTATAATAGGGGAGCTAATAAGCTTATTAGAATATATTTTAAAGCTTAAAAGTAATAAAATATAAGCTTACTAAGAAATATAAATATAGCCTATACTCTTATATAAAAAGTAATAAAAGGAATATTCTTAATTTATATTAAAATAATAATTTTTATTATTCTTTTTAATAATTATTACTTAGATATAATACTTATATAATAGATCTTTAAATAATCCCTAATTAAAGAAAAAAGGCTAAAAAAAGAAATTAGCTAATTACTTATAAATTTAAAGCTTAGAAAAAAAAGTATTATTATTTACTTATACTTTTATTTAATCCTATAGGGAAGAGTCTTTAGAGTTAGAGTATTTGATAATAAGGGACTTTTACTTTAAGAAATAGAAAAAAATAAGCTATTACTAATACTAAAATAAGGCTTAAAGTGAAAGTTAAAAGGGACTTTTAAAGAAGGGATAGGATTAATCTTCTTAGAAGCTATTATCTTTTATTCTTATAGTAATGCTTATAAAGGCCCTAGATTATATAAAGTAAAATCTAATAATTTAGAAGAAAGTTTTTTTTAGATTTTAATATATAAAAAGTAATTAAAATAAAATTCTATAGTAAATAAGATTATTATTAAATAATATTAATAAGAAAAAAAAAAAAAAAAAGAAATTTTTTAATTTAAAAGGTAAAGCTTAATAAACTAATATTAAGTCTACCTAGTACTTACTAAATATATAGCTAAATACTAATAACTCAAAAAAATAATCTATTATTTTATATTTAACTTAAAATTATAGTAATAAACTTATAATTTAAGTAAAAGAATTAATATAGCTAGGAATAAATAATTTAAAGCTTAAATTTATAAAATAATAATTTAAATAAGTATAATAATATATATTATCCTTAGCCTAAGTAAGTAATATAATAAAATTAAGCTTATTATTTAGATAAAAGATTATTTTTATAGTTAAGTATATAAAAAAACTTACTAGTAAATACGCCCAATTGGGGGATATATTATAAATTAAGCTTATAAGTTATATAATTATAGCTTATTAAGCTATAATTGGGCTATAAGGTAGTGCATATATAGCTTAAATTAGGCTTAGGACTAGAGAAGGAAAACCAGGCCTAAGAAATAAGGCTCTTATAGTGGGCTAAGCCTTACTAAGGGCTTATGCTTAGGATTCTTTGTTTTATAGTATATAGCTATAAAAGCTAGGTATAATTAGCTATTTTATTTNNAAGGCTTATTTTATCCCTCTTTTTGGCACCTAGTGCAAGTATAATGCGTGATAATATATATTTTATATATTTTATAATAAATTATTTTAATATTATTTTTAATATAATTAAAATAAGTAATAATAAATTAAATAAAAATATTTTATTAAATATTATTTAAATTTTATATTATATATAAAGATATAAATATATATAAATATATAAAGTTTAAAAATATATATAAAGATATTTTATAAATAATATTATAAATAATAAATTTATATATTTTATTATATATTAAATTTTAAATATAAATTTAATTTATATATTTTATAATATAATATATATAATAAAGTACTATAAAGACTTAATAAAATTATTATATATATTTTCTATAATTAATTATAATAAAAATTTAATTATTTTATTTTAATTTAGTAGAATATTATATAAAATAATTATATATATAAACTTTATTTTAAAATTAAATATAACCTTTAAACTTTTTATTATCCTAATATTATAAATATAAATATTTTTTTTAAATTTAATAATTAAATATAAATTTTATTTAATATTATTAATATTTAAATAAATTATAAAATAATATATAAAAAGATTTATTTATAAGATCTTAATTTAAAATATTATTTAATTATTATATTATTAAATATAATTTAATTTAAATTTATATATATTTTATTTATTTAATAATTAAATATTTAAAATATAGTAATTTTATGCTTTTTTGGTATAAAATTGATCGCGATTTAGCGGGGGCGCGATTTAGTGGGGAGCCGCTCTATGCACTAACCCTGAATTGTTGGGGCGTCCCGTCTGGAACAAAGGGAGCGTGAACCCTTTCAAGAAAATATGCGCGATACCAGAAGCAAGTTCACCAACACAACTAGTGTGCCGTGTTTTCCTTTAGCACATGTCCCGAGGCCCAAATACCGGGTAGTCTGCTCTGGGATACCCTGAATTAATGTCCTTTTGTCGCTTGTGCCTAATATTTTGGTTGGGCCACTGTACAATCATAACTCGCCGGTGTGCAACTAGAGCGTTGCCTGGCCCTGATCGGCTAATTTTTTCGAACGACACAGTCCGCAATTATGCGAATGACAAATTCGGAGATGGAGACACATAAGGATACAGTCATGTTGTCAATGCAAAGCGCTTAATTGCTCTAGCTTGTGGCGAAGGTACAAGTTCTTGAATTTAGCCAGTTCGTTGAGCGACAACATGATTGCCATCGTTTGGAATCGAGGTTTTGTATGACATCAAATGCCCTTGTTAAATTTCATAGCGATAATCCGGTACCTTATCTGCGTCACCACCCATGTCGATTGGCACCCCAGCCTCAGGCTTTCCGTATCGCCTGTCCCTCTTTCTGTTCTCTCGAAAGAGGATAAAACTCATACAAGCCGCCGAAACCGCCGTCAAAAATGTCAGGGCAGAAGAAACCGAATTTCCCATCAGATAATACGGAGCATCCGACTTGGGATAGATGTTGGAAGCTGCAATGCCAACGGCATGAGTGACTGCGATGACGAGACCAATTCCAACGCCAGCCTTGGTATCACCAGCAAACGTGGAGCTAATCCACGCCAGAACGAGAGGGAAGGCCATGTAAGTTCCCTGAAAACTTGAGGTCAGCATTGATAGCTACTTTTTATGGGAGCACTTACAGTGATGGCAAGGAAGCAACATATGTATCGGGATGTTTCGTTTCGGAGTGTCCCAAGCAAAATGTATCCAACTCCAGACATTACGCCACCAATCATGATTGGCAGGCCGCGAATCCTAAAATGATCGGAGACGGCTGCTGTGGCTAAGAGGACGCAGTAGGCTACGCCGTAGACGGGAGCCGTCATTAGATTCGCTGTCACAGAATGATAGCCGAGATCTTTGATGATTGTTGGGAGAAAGACGGCTGCAACGGCAAGGGACAACGAGAGTCCAGAGTAAATGAAGATGAAAAGGTACAGGCGAATGTCGCTGATCGCCCTGCGTGAGGTTAGTAGTGGAAACCACGTGTTGGGACAACAAAACTGACGCATTGACTTGAGCCATGCTGATACCATCATCCTGATTCTTGGTGAACCGGTTTCTCCTGCTAAGAATGATCTCATGCTCCTCATCCGTAAACCAGTGCGACTTTCCGGACTCAGGACGCCCAGGTAGGATCCACAGCGTCAGCGCACCCACAAGAATGGTAGGTAGGCCCTCGATGATAAAGAGTGCCTGCCACGGAGTGACGAGCATGTTCTTTGCGCGCCCGATACCATAGGATATGAGCCCGGATAGGACACCGCTCAACGCGCTCATACCGGCGTAGGCTGCGATCCGCAAGGAGAGTTCGGATTTCAGGTACCAAAAGCTCAGGTACAACGCACACCCAGGGGCAAACGAAGCCTCGAAAACCCCAAGGAAGAAACGAACCGCACAGAGGCCAGCAGAATTTGTGCAAGAGGCTTGCAAAGCGCTCATGCCTCCCCAGCCAATTGCACATATACCCAGCCAGGTAGATGGCTTAACCACTTTCAGCATCAATCCACCCACGGTGCCAAACACGACTGTTCCGATATAAAAGGTCGCAGAGGCAAGCTGGTACTGGCTGCTGCCTAAGCCAATGTCTTCTTCGAGGCCGATGTATCGCGCGTTTCCCATGTTGCTCCTAGAATCACGGTCACGGTTGTTAGAGATGAACAGAGAAGATCAGGTGCTAAAAAGACAAACCTGTCCAGATACGACAGCAAATAGAGGAGCATGATCCAAGGCAAAATTGTTCGATCAAGCTTCCGTACAAGGCGGCGCTCTTGGTCAGCATCGAAACAGGCCATAGGTATACCTGACATTTTGGTATCTTCCACCTCTCCGTTCTCCACATGAGTGGCAGAGTTGGGCTTTTCATCATTTTGCTCCATTTGGTATAATTTTACGAGCTGCAATTCGATTTGTTGAAGATGGATTGAGGTATCTAATATTCACGGAAATCATGGCATCTCCTTTTCATTTAAGTATTCTTATTTCTCGAGAGTACGCATCTTAGGTCTGGGCAAATCTGGGGAATCCGGGGTAGATCCAGCTTCCGTCTCGTCCGCCCTCCGCGATATGGCTCCTCACTCTTCGGAGAATGTCCGCATGCCCTGTCGCTAGAGTCAACCCACTTAGAGTTTGGCATGGATTTTTGAGGTGCTCGTTGGCTATTTGCACAAGTCACGAATAGTGTGCATCACGCAATGGCTCGTGTTGTTGGAACGGGGAATTGCCTTGGGCGGAGAAACTCCGTCCGTCTTTTCGGAGTCCGCCCGCGTGTCCAGGCTCCACATGCTCCAAAACCAATGTCAGTGAAACACCAAAACCTGGCAATTCTTCATGGCAAAAATTCCCTGGGTATGTGTTATTCATACCATTTTACTCAGAAAAAAACCTATACAATGTCGAGCCCGTGTTGGTGCAGTGTTCCGCCAGCCATTGTACCCGAACTGTTCACCGCGCTGCCAACCGAGTACCGCACGTTTGGCACCTCGGAGCATTCCAAAAACCAAAAAAGAGGTCGGCCGCTAGACTGTTTTCTAGAAGGACCAGTGGTAGTGGAAAACACGCTCTTTTTGGCGGATATTCCGTATGGCCGCATTTTTGCTGTTGACCTTGAGTCCAAAAAATGGGACCTAGTGTTGCAATATGATGGAGAGCCAAACGGCCTTGCATGGCACCCCGAGCAGAAAAGATTGATTATTGCCGACTTTAAGCAGGGAATTCTAGCTCTGGATATCACAACGAAGTCTCTGTCGACTGTTATGGATCGGTTCAATGGTGAGCGACTGAAAGGCCCCAACGACCTTGTCATATCGCGAGACGGCAGCATCATTTTCACAGACCAAGGAATGAGCGGCCTTCAAGACCCTAGCGGGAGGGTTTACCGGATCCAAAAGGATGGAAGGGTCGATGTGCTTCTCCGAAACTGCCCATCGCCCAATGGTCTGGTATTGGATGTGTCTGGGACGAGCCTTTTTGTGGCCATGACCAGAGATAACAGTGTCTGGCTGGCACCGCTTTATCCCGATGGGAGCGTACAAAGAACGGGCCGATTCTCCAGCTACTTTGGAGTCGGTGGACCTGATGGAATGGCAATAGATGAAAAAGGCAACCTGTTTGTTGCACATTCAACGCTGGGGACCATATTTATCCATAATAAGGATGGGACGCCCCGAGGAAGAATTGAAACCAAAGAGTTTGGCTACGGTACAACGAACCTGACGTGGGGTGGTCCAGATTTGAAGACTCTGCTCATTGTAGAAAGTCAATCTGGCTGCATCCTCACTCTTGAGTGGCAGCACAAAGGCATGGTTTAAAGAGACATCGAATGCTTGCACCATTGGCAACCGATAACTAGTAATGAGTTCCGCCACCGTTCTACTTAGCAATACAGTAAGTTGTCTCATTGAGTGAAGAGGGTTCCAAGGCCAAAGAAGTCTGGTACTACGGACGCTTCTCGCGACATGAGCAGTGATTCCATCTCTCCATCCCCGGCCAGAGTTGCAAAGTGCAGTGCCGTCCATCCATCGCCAGCAATGCATCTCATATCTGCTTTACTTTCAAGCAATATTTTGGCTAACTTGACGTCACTATAAATAGTTGCTAACATGAGCGATGTGTAGCCCTCACGATTTTTGGCATTCACATCCACCTTACCTGTACCAATTAGCAAGTTGGCAATACCAACACCCCCCCAAATAGTTGCCAGTAAGAGTCATGTATTGCCATTCTCATCCTCGTCACTTATGGGTGCTGCGCCCGCTTTAAGCAAAATCCTGACCAACGTCTTATTCCGGCTGCGAACAGCTGCTAATAATGGCAATCGGCCATCTTGATCTATGGTATTAGGATCAGCTTTGCCCGTCTCAAGCAAAAGCCTAACCATCGCCTCGTCGCCATTTCTAATAGCCAATGATAATGGTGTTCGGCCATGATTATCCTTGGCATTGGGATTGACTTTGCCCGTTTCAAACAAAAGCCTAAGTATTGGCTCGCTATGCCATCTCATAGCTGAGAATAATAGTATTCGGCCATGACGATCCCTGGTATTAGGGTCAGCTTTGCCTGTCTGAAGCAAAAGCCTAACTATTGCCTCGTCACCATTTTCAATGGCCAGTGACAATGGTGTTTTACCACGACGATTCTTAGTATTGGGATCAACCTTTGTCTGAAGCAAAAGCCTAACAATTGCCTCATCGCCCCATGCGGCAGCCAAGGATAATGGCTCTACTCCATGACGGTACCCGGTATTCATGTTGACTTTTCCCGTATCAAGAAGCAATTTGACGACATCGTCGTGTTGATTATATATGGCGTATGTCAGAGGTGTGCGGCCCTTCTCATCTTGGCTATTGATATCAAAAGTCCCCGCGTCAACAAGCAATTTGACGAAATCCGCATGGCCTCTTTCAGCCGCATATGACAATGCAGTTCTGTCATCCGAGTCTTTGGGATCACGAGGGTTGCGATGGATCAGTATTTGGGCAATTGTTGTGATCCCAAAGTGTGCCACTAAATGCAATCCCGCCATTCGCCTCCCGATTTTATGACTGTATTGGTATGCTCCAGAGGTTTTATTATATGTGTCCACCAGAACTTGTGTTGATGATTCAACCTTGGTGTCGGACTCTAGAAAATCAACAGTTTGTTGGCAGAGAGTTGAAGCCTCGCGGGCATGATGATGCCAGTGTTTTATACAGTAGTCGTAAAATGGGTTTGAAAGCATTCTCTGCTTAAAATCTGCCGGTTTCTCACAGTAACCGCTATTAAAAGCATTGTATGACATGTACGTTGTACATGTGGTTAAAATATCGTCATGTATATTCGGAAACCACCTTTTCTGGTTTTTTTTGAAGTATTGTTGCGTTGTGTAGTGAACTAAGCGAATAATATCGCTATTGTCATCAATTGTAATCAACCCCACGCATGCCGCAACCATATCCTCAACTTCTGGTAGCGCATCTTCATCAAGATGGGTAGTGCCAAATTCAACGGCAAGAGCATGACGAAGCTCGACTACAGTGAGAGGCCGTTTGGCGAAAGTAATCCATGATATGACTTGCTTAGCTAAAATTTGGTGATCTAGGACTTGTCTTTCGATTAGATTCATTGTTGCCTCGTAAGCAACGTCGTACGGATAAGATTTGCTTGGAATCTTCATAAAAGCGCTACGGACCGCTTTTATTGACGTTTTACCAACTAAAGACTCCAGGTACAACTTAGCTAGTAGAAACCTAACCATGTCAGTATCCAGTCTTTGAATCTAGAAGAAGCTCGCTTACATTCCCTTTACAGAGTCGACTATCTTAGTCATAACCTCGTTTTGAAATTCCGAGCTACGACGAACACAAGCTGGTAATCGAGGGATGTTGTTTTGGATGTATTTACGTACATCCTCGTCCGTAGCACGTATTTCCAATGAACTATTTTCGGTAAATAGCTTTGTGATTTCAAGTGTAAATCTCGAAGTCGCAAAAATGTTGACCAAACATTTAGTTTGCAACCTAAAGACCTCTTCCAAAAGTCTTTTAGCCTCTTGGCACTCGTTGAGCGCATCAATGAGAATAAAGATCTTGGAGTAAGATTTGGTGACAGAGCGGAAGGCAGCGCGCACTTCTGCCAATGAGGCCCGAGACTGCTTATTCTTGTGCCTTCTGTAGAGCGATTTTATATGTTCTGGGAGAGTGGGGAGTCTTTGAGCCAGTTGCTTTAGCAGACTTTCAAGAAGCTGCCTCGCCGTTTGCTCGTCTCGACTCTGAACGTTGCAATACACGTACGCGACTCCGATATCTTTGTCGTCATAAAAATGTTTCTCCAGATGATCAACCACAATAGAGGTAATAATTGTCTTCCCAGCCCCCGGCATGCCTGGACAGAATAGAGTTTTGCCACGGGTATCACGCCAGGTGATAAATTGTAAGGTATCCAAAAGCCATTGACCAGTACCCGGCTCCCGTTTAGCTAGATAGTTGCGATGCTGCGGATCATAGTTGATGGGAGTGAGCCAGTTCAGTATGTGTTCGTACCCCGAGTGCTGCTGATGATGAATAATGGTATCAGCTTTCCCAGATATACCTGTTTGTGCAATAACATGTCAATCATCAAAATACAAGCCACCAATTTAGCAGAGGCCGGTATCCGTTTTCGGAAACTCTCTATCAGCTATTTGAACTTACTCGAGATTACTTCAATCATCTTTTTCTCAGCTTCAACTTGAGTCGGCGCTATGCGATACAGCAGGTCCTTGGTGTAAGCCGCCGCTGCCATGGCTGCGTAGCCCTGCCAATTTTTCTTCTTGTGTGAATCAGAGTAATCGCAGATACCTCTAATGACCAAACAAGGGAAGTTGTTCATCAACCCAGCTGCTTGTGTCTCGAAGCAAAGTATCCCTTTTTTTGCAGCAAGGTCATCCCGAATCAAGGCATCCTTCATGAGACTGTTTGCTGAAGCAATAAGACCATAATGAATCCTCGGGTCGTCTTCATATTGAGTGCGATTTGGCCTTTCTATTAGATTTGATGGGTCATCGCCGCACACTATCGCACATTCTGAAGAATCGTTTGGTGGGTGAACTACTTCAGAACGATACAGTCGATCTGAGCTGGGTTGAGGCCGGCCGTACTTTCTCTTGAGCCTTGGCCTTTTAGAAAGGGTTGCACTTACAGAGGCATCAATACTATGCCCATGTATCTCGTACTGCGCCGAAAGCCCATTTACCGCTGATCGTAGAATTGCCGGGGGCGGATTAAAAAATCTTGTCTCTTGGAATTCTTGGCCCTGCATAGACTTTCTAAAATCGTACCGGAATACTGCGCCCTTGCTGTCGTTCGAGGAACTAACGACAACGTCCCCAAGACGAATATCATTCTTGGGGCTTGGTGCGCCACCACCGATTCCGACCATGAGCCCCACTCTGATGTTAGGAAAACTATGAAGCATGTCCTTCGCCACACCAGCAGCAGACGATACCCCATATTCGCCGAGCGGAAGAACCGCGACAACGACGTTATGCTTTCCAATCTTCCCCAAAGCGTAGTCGTTATTATCGTTCGGGGATACGCATTTCGGCGGTTCGTGGGTTTCGTCGAGGAATAGCTGTGCGGCAACATACTCGGTGGCAACGGCACATATCCAGCCGATTGTATACTCATTAGGATCGGACATGACTGGAAAGGTCCTTAGGAACAGCTTGTAGACAAGGAAATGAAGAAGACAAAGATAAGATGGTGGAAGAGGCGAAGAAATCAGGCTGTGCTGACGACGAAGAGCTGGCTTGCGGGAGCACGCAGGTCCTGATTCGTCCATTCCCTCGAAATTTCGAGCACTAACCCCGCACGAGGCAACACACCTGCAAGCCAGATTTGAAGAAAGGCAACCAAATGAATGCACTGTGTACTCCAGCCTGATGGCATGTAACATGGGTTTGGATACGACCAAACTGTTCTTGCTAATGGGCATCCCTTGTAGCATTATTATACTAACAGTGAATAAATACTTGCTCCAATACCATCATCTACATCACGGATTCGGTTTTTGAGTGGTTTGAAATCAGCTCTGTTGAATGAAGAAAATTAGCAAGCCATGAGCACATTTTGATACAAGTCCAGCACTAACATGGAACTCAGGTTCCCTACTCAGCGCTATTGGGTCAGCAGGCCAAAAGAAAGACTCCCCAGGATGAGCTAATCAAATTAATAATGCATTCATATTAGGACTAATTATAATCCGACAACTTCAAACCGTGCACCCCCGTCTCGGCGAGTAATAACAAGTCGGAGATGTGATCCTCAACAGAACATTGATGCCGCACCAACCGCTGCGGTCCTGTCCCGGGCATGCCTCCCCACGAATAGGAGGGATTGGCGGCTCCTTTGCTATTTCTATCGACGGGGTGGCTGGAGACGGTCCAGACCCCTGAATGGTTTCCGTGAGCGCTGTCTTCCTCTGGGCAGTAGTACTTGGGCGATTTGACCTCTCGCAGTCGTTTGCAAGTCGACACGAGCGTCAGATTATAAAATGGCTTGGTCGGCCGTGGCGAATAGACGGCGCTTGTATTCATTCCCTGAATCAGCGTGCCAAGCAACATGGATCGGCACCCGAGGCTGCATCCCAGCTCTCCCTTGAGCAATCGGCCTTCCAAGGCAGATAGGTCATCAATCAACTTTTCTAGGATGTCTTGCCTCCTCTTTTCGACTTTTTCTGGTCGACGTTGTTAGCTCTCTCGTCTCATACAGGACGTCCGTTGACATACCAAGGATTTTGGGACGCAGCGGCAGACCATGGGTTGGCATGTAATGCGCGATACCTTTTATGGCTATGCTGGTCGACGATTCAAAAATGGCAGGTTCATTGAAGACAAAGGCAATAAAAATCCATCGCACGAGGTCTTGACACATAAAGGTGGGAACCTTCATCCTTAGCTGGTTGAGCCAACCTTTGGCAAAATACCAGACAGCATCATGGCACTCCAGGTCATCGACTACGACGGCAATCTTCCCCAGCAGCTCGGTTGCCAACACATGTGGTACAGCACGCGTCTTTCCGTGGATGATATTCATGACTATCTCAAAGGCATAGCGGTCAAAGACGGGCTCAAATTTCCAATGGTGGAGACCATCGGTCATGTCTGGGATGGACTCCCTGAAGCTCCCGGCAAACATCTTTTGAGCCCGGCGCGAGGCTAATGTCAGGTGCTTCTTGGACACAAGAAACCTATGTTCGCTGAGGAAACCGGGGGTTCCGGTCTGGAGAATAATCAAGACGTCGCCGCAGGGGTCGACCTTGTTGACGTCGTCGACAGACATGCTGGGCGGGCGGTGGAGCAAACGTTAATCGGGAATTACTCTTGACAAGGCAAATTTTTCAGACTTACTTCGCTTTCGGGAAGACTTAAAGGCCCGCGTATCCCGGGATTCTGATGGACGAATGACGGATTGATGGGCTTATGGATTGGATTGGATGTACAAGACGGTAGCAAGGTCAAGGTACAGTCGAGCGGTTGCTACCTTGAATGCCCAAGGTCAGGCAGGGAAAGTGGGGTCAGCTCTTATCGATAAGAACACAGCTCGGGAGCCAGTTATTTAGCTCGCGTGCATCATTAATGGCCACGAAAGCACACGCGGCAGGGTTATTGTCATTGTCGACTTCTTATAAATAATTCATTTTGAGCTTTGGGCCACGATTGATGAGACGAGGCATTGTCTGCAACTGTGAGTGGTTGGTTCTGTCTCAAAATGTGCTCAGGACCATGCGCGCATCAAAGCACATCATGCTTATCGTGGCACAAGAAGCGTAGACTAAATCATAACAAAGAGCTGCACAATTGCCAGTCATCAACAGAGAAAGGAAGTTGACACTAAAAAAGAATTCAGAATTCACGGCACCGGTAAGGTCATTGGTAATGTCATTGATTGCTGATTATTCTGATCATGATAAGATGATGTCCTCGGGCTGCTCGGGCTACCTCGATTCATAAATGGCTAATGCACGGCCAGTGCCTTTGTTTGCGCCCGGCGTCAGCGCATAAAATTAGCCCAGAACCCTACGACGCCCCATGAAACGCCCAGTGAAGCTGCCAACGGTCTGGCCGATGCGATGCGAGTTAACGGGCCGAGTTCATTTCGGACGAGCTTAAAGCGATAGCGGGGGCTATTCTCAACCTGGTCCATCTGGGTGAATGTCGTCATTGAGCCCTCGCAATTGTCAGCCCACGACCAACCGAGCGCGCCGGCTGGGCTGGCTGCGACAGGGCGCGGGATGCAACCCCGCCTCGCCTCACTTTTCCATGACCCTTTTTCAGCTGATTCCTTCCATGCTCCTTCATCAGTATCCTCCAATCGTGTCCAAATTCGTATTGGTAAATGTTCGAATTTTCGGAAAGAAATAAATCGTAACGTCGTCAAGGGATTCCGAGTATTCCCAGGAATCCCGGCGCTGTAGAAATGCTGTCCTCCACGTCGGGGGCTCGGGAGAAATGCCCAATGCGATCAGGTGCAATCAACGACGGTCAAGGCCGAGCCGTAGGGACCACAATATCCACCGAATACCTTGGCCGTCGCCGCGAAACAATTGTCGAGGTCGTTCTCGTCACTGCAAAAATAAGAAATTAGCTCCTGTGCTTACGCGTACCCGACGTATCCGGACGTCTTACCGAGCAATGGTGGCCGTGCACCAGTTCTGTGGAGTGCTGTGGATGAAGCCGTCGCGTGCTGTTGTGCGGAAAACTGCGACATTTGTCTGTGACTGTTAGACCAGAGGAACATTGCACATGGAAGCGGTGGTGCAACTTACTCCGTCTGTATATGTGTAGCAGCACTCGGCCAAACCGTCATCCCTCTGCTTGAGCCAGGGGAGAGCCAGGCCCGAGGCCACACCGGTAAGGAGGCAGAGCGACAAGAACTTCATGCTGGGCGTAGATAGGATGAGTAGATAAGATCCAATGTTGATTCGCAACTGAGAGAAAATGCAGGTGGTTGTTCGTGGTGTGAGGTGCGCCGATGTTGAAATATTTATCGCTGATAGCTAGCCTCCAGGGCCCCCGGCGCTAATCTTCTCGTCCACGTCATTCCCAATACGAGAATGGAGCTTTGAGCCTCTTTTCGCAAATCGGGACACGCGGCCCCGACCCCAAAGTTTAACCACGATACGCTTCAACTAAGTCTTTCCCGCCAAGCCAATGCCAAGTGTTTTGCCAATGGCGCTGGACGAGTCTTGGCGTGGAACCGGAGGTGAGCAGCGGGCGGCCGTTGATGGGCTCGACACATTGCGCAACAAAGAGGAGCAGTGTAGATGCCGTTCAAAACTTGCAAGGCGGTAGCCCATCTTCTTTTCTATATTCC
Organism: Calonectria leucothoes; assembly: GCA_002179835.1. Taxonomy (NCBI): domain Eukaryota; kingdom Fungi; phylum Ascomycota; class Sordariomycetes; order Hypocreales; family Nectriaceae; genus Calonectria; species Calonectria leucothoes. The sequence continues at coordinate 170,097 of NAJI01000186.1, read as the reverse complement.
GTACACTATTCCACTCTTCAATCCCGTCCATGCTTCTCCCACAGGGAGAATTCTCCTCGGTTTCGGTCACAATAGTATTTTGGCTAGACTGCTAGTGGTGCTTGGCGACGTAAGCACAAATTAGCAGGTGGTGGCGGTGTGTCCACTTTTCGTCAGCAGTGTGCATCACTAGTGCCAATCGGAGTTTGCGACGACGAGTCCACTCCGTAAATCCGACGCGGCAAAATATGGGCAACTGGGCCCGGCCACGGACCGAGTAGCGTCTATCCCTTGTCGTCATCATTGGACGTGGCCATGATTCGCTCACGGTGGGATGGTAACCTTAATGACACTGATCAAAAATACATACAGACACTTTCCTCGCACGACATGGTGGAGCGCGCGTTTGCTGTGGCTCAGCTTCTGTCCTTGTATTGGTAAGCAAAACGTGTATGGATGAAGCGTAAACAAACATAAATATTTGACTTCTCTAGGGCTCCGTGAATCAGGGCGGCCCCACGAGTTAAGACGCAAAAGTGAGCAACTCTAATCTAACTTTGTACCTGCCGTCTTTCCCCAGGAACGGTCGTGCATGGTTGCATTTGGTGGCGGCAGCGGCTACCCTATTCCATTTAAGACTGCACCTCCTACCCTACTGTTTTCATGATCGCAAGACAGTGCATTTATAAATCATGGTGCTTTTTTAAAAAAATAAAATTATGTATATATATAAAAGAAAGAAAGAAAGAAAGAAAAAAGAAAAGTAAAAAAACATTAAAAATAGTATTCGTATAAAATTTAATGGGAAAACAACCGTATTTTGGATTTATTGATCTGTCGCTGGAAATAAACTTTTCTCGGCAGTCTGGGGAAGGATTGACAAGGACCTCGCAATGGCCTCCAGAAGCTAAATAAACGATTAAATTCGGATACGAATGTATAATCGACCACGATAATTGTTTACGAGCCAGTAGCGTGGTGCGTAGGTTTGAATGCCAAGTCGACCAAACGAGACATGGGTGCGATTGGAGGCATCGGAACCACTGGCCAGGGGCTCCGTCGCTGTTCCGTACAAGATAGCGGGGTCTGTTCCGAAGCCGCATACCTTTTAAATGTCTTGAGCGTTCTATTTAAGAATGATTCCTGTAATTATACCCTCGGTTGTAAACCGTAGATAGTTCGGCCGGGCCTCATTGATTGTCATTGGATAACCCTGGGCGTCTAACTTGGCAAACCAACCTGCTGCACAGCCTCGACTACGACGAATTTCCCGCGCTGCTAATTTCCGGGGCCAAATCAAGCAATGCCATTAACGCTGTAGCCTCGGCGCTTGCAGCGCAGCTGAAAAGTGATTCTTGCCGCCTGGGCTGACTGGCCGCTGCACAACCGGACAAAAAAGGCTGCTGCCATCCAGTAATCCTGTTTAGTACTGAATTTTAACCGCTCAGTGGCTGATGTATATGCGTATTATTGGATTATCAACAGTCTTGGCCATGGAATTGTCTTATTCTGCGACCGCCAGCTGGGAAAACTGGCTACGCTACCACAGCCTCATCAGGCTACCTGATGACCATTTTATTTTGAAGATGAGAAAGCACACAGTATAAAAGACAGATGTTCATACCTCATTTTAAGCATACTCACCATCTATAAGTCGTCTTTGCAATCATCCACCTCTACAAAACATTATTCATCTCATCAAGTCAACATGGGTAGTTAGTCATGCCCGCCTCTGCATTCGGCTCCGGGTCAATAGCTTGCTAATACTTGCTTTTTAGAATGGTGTCAATGGTCTGGGTGCCGAGAGAGGTCTCGCGGTTTGAAACACAGATACTGTGGAGCTCGTGAGTAGCAGCCCAAACTCATCATGTCACGACAACGACACTTAAGCTTGGTTTTTCTTGAAAAAATAGATGCTTGCTCCTGGTCTCAATGTAAAGACGGGATATACAAAGACGAACATGAGTATTGTTCAGCTCGTGAGGAAGCCCACCAGACGAGGCTGTACCAAGCTAACGTTCGAGTCACCAGATGTTTGCAACTGGGGCGATTGCAGGGGCGACATATATCAAGACGGACACTGGTATTGTCGCAAACGTGAGCCTGGTATAAAAAGCTTGGATACGACATGAGCTGACTGATTCGTTAGATGTGTGCACAGCAGGAGACTGCACCAAGAAAATCGAACGAGAATATGACGAAAGTAGCGTTTTATACTGCTCTGATCGTAGGTTGGATTGCTTCCTTGCGTGCATATTTATAGGAGTGGTGTCGCTCGTGCGCTTCCTTTCTGGTATTCCGACTGGTCCGGGAGGCGGCTCTTTTCTTTTTTTTTTGCTGACAGGCATCTCTCTCTCAAAAGACAAGTGCCGGCTGTACCTCTGCTACCGTCCCAAAACATATGAAGAGTATGACGGCGCCAAGGGCTATTGCAAATTGTGTAAGTCCGCATCACGCCAGATCAACTTCCTCTAGACATGCATGACTAACGAGTTTGCGCAAAAACAGGCGCCCAAGCACACCAACAAGGCATCGTGGTTGAATGCAACAGGCGCCATCCCCCGTACCAGCGGCCGCTTGGCGAGCATGTGCCGCCCCCTCCTTGTCCGCTAAAGTTTACAGAAGATTCGGATTAGAAAGGATGACACCCGATTGATGATGCGTGCAGTATCGAATTTTATACATGTCGTTCATGTGACACATGAATGCGTGACGGGTGAGCGTGTTCCACGACCGGCTGGGCTAACTACAACGGCCGCACAACTGACTGACGGTGGCGAAACATGTTGCCGGAGGAACAACACTCACGCATCAGCAACGAGAGACCTGGTTGACGCTTGATTGTCTGCTCAGCAGAATTGCGCGCGGTTTTAAAGAGCATTTTTTACTGCTTGTTCACAATTTGCCTAGGCTGAATGGAACTCATGGGCCGTTGGAAACACAATCCCTTTGAGTCCTGTTGGCTTCCACCTCGATACCTCGCTCCACATATCTTGAGCTACATATCAAATTATCAATACTTATCGAAGCTCAGAATTCTCCAATAAAACTAGATCCAAAGGTTATATTCCAAACAAGGTCAAAATGCTCATCGGATTGACATTGCCACCTGTATTGCTGTGGCTTTTATTACCATTAAACCTGCACCAAAGTAGAAGTATCTGTCTTCTTTTGGAATTGGCTAAAGCCCCTGCCCGTTACCCAAGTGGAGGCTAACAGCACTTAAGGGGATAGGGAGGTCGAGTTTGCCTCCTTGCCACTCATTCAAACAGGAAATTGTGGCGACAGCCCAGTCATCCTTCTTTCAACGGCCAGTGCTCCAAGATCCAGGAGTTATTTCTACTAGACCGGGCTACTGCCGAACTAGTCCCAAAGCATCCAGCATTCCCCGCGTGCTTGTGTCCGTCATCCCTTGGTGTGGAAAAAGTGCAGAGCCGCTGCCAATGGAAAATGGTTCCAATAGCTCCAAACGAAGCAGGGCTTTATTGTTTCTTCCCATTTGTTGAATCCACACTTGTTTATTACTTGCCAAAGCTTGGATAGCCGTGGATTGCCCAGAAGGAATGTTGCATGGTTCAAGTGAGAATTATTCCGACCCAGCTCTTGAAGCAAGCAGTAGCTAGGAACCAGCACTTTAGTGCCTTTTTGCTGTCTTTCTCCCTGATTCCGCGGCAAGGGGTTGGGTAAGCCTAAGAAAAAGTGGATGAGCTGGACATTAGCTATGAGTTGGGTTGAATGTAAGTTTAGAGGCCGGTTTCTTAGCTGGAAATGTAAAGAAGCGTGGCGAACTCTGAGCTAATAGACTGAACCGGGATCATCTCATTCTTGGTTCTTCTTTGCTGGCGCCAGTCACAAGTCACACCTGCAACCGGGTTGCTCTTTCGGGTAAAATTTCCACATGTATTCGGCGCAACGGGACCTGTACCCGAGCACTTTCTGCCTGTACCCATCATCCTCTTGCGTCAGGTATTCCGGCTCGCCATCGTTCCGGCGTTCCGGCATTCGGAGCCTTGGCGAGGCAGCCTCTGACAGCCTCACCAAGCACCGATGAACTGTCAGTTTCCAAAACTAAGCGCGACTAGCGGGCTGGCGTGAGCGTATCTCAGCCAATCTCGCATTGATCGTGGTGAAGGCGAAAAACCGAGCTTCTGTGGAAACAAATAAATCACATGGGGCGTACAGGTAGCCAATAGGAACGTTAAAGTGCTTGCACAAGCTTAATTCTTCCTTAGCCTGGATCAGCCGTCCCGGGGCTTTTTTCCCCTCCCAAGCCAGCCTCCACTTTCCGACTGCTTGCGGGACTCACGATAACTTTTCAGCACAGCCTTGTTCTGCCTGCCAGAAGTAGCGTTTCACCGCAGTTGTTTACTGCATCAAACATGCAGCTAACGCTACTAAACCAATCCCGTGTCAATAGTCGAGCGGGGCGGGCGAATACAGCGGCGCTAGAGACTTGGTCTGGATCTACGCTGCATGTGCAGACGGCATGGTACAGAACAGGCTGTCTTGCAGAAAACCTTGAATCGCTGCCAAATATCCATTGTTGATGTCTGCCTTGCTTGATCTCGTATGCATCGACCTAAACGAACTGCCAGGTCAATTGCCCATCCTCTCACTGTCTTGTCGCTGTTGATTGGTCTTTGTGTCGGGTAGCAACACTTCCCGGGACCCAACTCTCAGGTCTCAGTTGTGGCTCAGCGCGCTATCAAAGCCCAGAAGCCTACCGGGATGTGTTGGTGGCTTGCATGGTCACACTTTCGACTGCGCCTGCATAGTGACATGCAAGGAACGAGTGGTCAAACGACGTGGGGATTGTGATCTAATCAATCTACCTCGGAGCTTTTCTTCCATCATCAAGTCGACTCTGCGCAAGAGGCATGCTATCAACAAGGCCATGGGACTGTGGTTGCCTGGGTTCCTTTGTTTTGTTCTAGGTCGTAAAGGTGGACAAGTTGTGACATTTCATGTACTTTGATGAGACCACAACGAGCCGCCCTGTTAATCAGCAAGGCTGCAACTGAATTGGTACATCAGATATCCCATGCAACTAGACCAGCACTGAAACAGGGACATTATGCCAACACATAGCTGCACAGAGCCCGACGAGGCGATGTCGGAGGGTGGGGCAGTCGGGCAATCTTTTACGTGATCCAGTGGGTGGCGGTGTACGAAAACAGGCTGTCCTGGCCTGTATCCGATGAGAATCATGGGGAGGTGGAGGCACGGCAGCTGGGCCAGATGTGAGACACACACCAACTTAGCATGCAGCAGCTCATTGGTGTTTTGTATCGTCATGTTGAGAGGCATGGGCTTGTTCGGCTGCCAGGCCGAAAGATGCGAGCACGAGACGAAGTGACTTGGGCAAGGCTCCGGTAAATATAAAAGCCCTCCTTGCCGAATAGATGCTTCAACAGAAAGCCTTTGTCCCACAGCTCTCGTTGTTAGCCAACAACTAAATTACCCCCTTTATCCTCCACAAGCTTAGTTTGCACCTTGTTCAAGACATCCATCAAACTTGGGCCTCTCAAAATGCGAGCAATCTTGGTTTCTGCGACATTGCTTTGGTCAGCCGTTTCATCGGCCTCGACTCTGTCTTCATTGCAGGCTAGCCCGCCACGCCTACCTCATGCCCTGGAAGAGTCAGTGGAGGTTTCGGCACGCAGCAATGGGTTGGACATGCATGCCATCTTTGCAAGAGCAAGTTGTGGCAGTTTCGAAAAGCTCTGTGGCACCGGTTGCGCGCCGCTGGGCACTGAATGCTGCGATGATGGACTTTATTGTGACATCGGTCTTTACTGTGAATCGGGGGGATGTTGCCCAAACGGAAAGCAATGTTCTGGTACGCCTGGTGCCGGCTCGTGCGACGAAGGTTGGGAATACTGCAATGGCGGGTGTATGCCCGGAGGCACAGTCTGCTGCGGCAAGCATTATTGTCATGCTGGCTCGACTTGCACAGCCGAGTACAAGTGCAGGGGGAGCTCCTCGGGGGGCTCTTCCGGCAGTTGCGATGTTGGCAAAGTTGAGTGCGGAGATTATTGCATGCCCGAAGGCAACACCTGTTGCAGCGACGGAGGTTCCTGCGATAGCGGTTTGAAATGCGGTCTCGGCGGTTGCCTGCCAGAGAGAGCTACAGAGTGCTCGGGGGGCAAATACTGTGACGAGGGATACGTTTGTGTTTCCGATGGGGGTGGCAGATGCCGCAAGGTTGGAACCGGCAACGATGGCGATGACGAATCCGTCGACTCTTCCGCTACAGCTCACCAAGAAGCCACCCAAGCTCTCTCAACTACTGCTGCCGCCGATGAAGCAACTCCTACTGAGCCTTTTGCTCCCATGACCTCCGCTGCGGACGCTTCCCCCACGACTGATGACGAAGCCTCGCCATCGTCCGACGGTGCTGGGATGTTGGGATCCGAGTCTGTAAGTGCGACGGAGACGGGACCTGTAGCGTCACCAACGACCAGCCAAGGGGCCCAGACAAGCACTGGATCCGACACAACCAGTGGCGCTGCAGCATCCCCACGCGTTGTCAACATCTCTGCCGTAGCCGCGCTTTTGACAGTACTTCTTTGGGGGCTGTAATTGGTCGAAGCGAAGCAGGATTGTCGGAATGCAGAGTAAAGATTGGTTTGCTCGAGTAAATAGGCCATGAGAAATAAACAAACTTTTCATTCCATGTAGCCCGCTGCTATTGCGTACATGTAGTTATTCCAAAGTGAGCAATGCAAGATATAAGATGCGATCTCCCCGGCCGAGATCTAAGCCAAACTTGATGGAAAGAGACTTTTCAGATGCAATTTTGGGTTAGCTGTAATATGTTATTTAGTGTCATCCGTGGACTTTCTAAATTGGCTCGATATTTGCCGAGACCAGCTGGCACATCGAACACCAGCGTTCAAAGGCGAAGAAGCATTTCCTGTCGTCATCTGCATCGTTTTTCGCTGGTACTGTTAAAGAGAATTTGTTCTCTGAAGGTCCCTTCGAGAGCGTCGATGATGCGTCATCGAGAAACGCAGTATTTGGGCCATTGCACTGACAAAAGCTGCTGCAGTCTTTTTGTGGGTCGAGAGACAGATTTGCGTTGTTGACATTTTGGTCTGCCGCTAGTAATTTTGCCATGACTGTCGCTCTCGGCAACAAAAAATGGCTGCTTCTGTAGGGCGCATGTAATTTCAAGTTCCAGTCCTCTGACTGATTTCTCTAGCAGAGATATCCTTGTGCACGTCCTTTTGGCGTTTTGGCGGTTGCAAACGAGCTTGGACAATCAGCCCATTCCGGGAGCATGGTTCTTGGAAGGATTCGCCCAACACGCTTGTGGGGCCGCGATTGGGATCAGACTGCGATGCAACCAGGGACCATCGCGGATGAGAAATGCAGCTTTGTTCTTGGGTCGAGCATGTTGCATCATTTGTTGATTATGCGAGTGTCGTCATCGCAGCCTCTCTGGAATCAATTGTCAGCATTTTCGGCGTCGCCGCCGAGCACATTGACGTTTCGCGGAGCATCACGGAGCCCTGTGGCCGCCGTCCCGCCCCGCAAATCGGTTCCGCCGCAAGCGTTGACGGCGGCTCAATTCAACGGGTCTTCGGGCTCAGTTGACCAGGCCAATTGCGAGCAATACGATAATGGCCGGATCGCAATGCCAGCCGTCTGAATGGAGATCAATATGCTCGCAACAGCTGATTCCCGGCGGGACAGGGCCTTTATTTGGTGCACAGCGTGCGGCGCGGTTCATGTGCGACGCGGCGGCGGGTGCGGCATTGCGGCATCTCCGCGGGCAGTGCGGCGTCTGCGGCATAACCGCCGCACTCCGATGTCAGCAAGCGAAACTGGGCTGTCGCACTCTGCGAAATCATGCAATGAAATGACGTGAAAAACTCTGTCGCTTTCCGTCTTGTCCCGCTGCTTCCCTTTATATAAACGTCCCTGGTCAGCGGCCTGTAATTGCCTCCTCACTACTGGGACATCCACTGCGAACACCACCACCACCACCACCACCATCACCAACAAACCCACATTCAACTGCCACTTTGGGATCCGCTTTATTTCGCCTCACACACCTTCTAAACAACAGAAATCATGAAGATTCTCACCAAAGAAGAAGAAGCTGCCCACTACGCCGACGTCGTCAAGGGCGGCCTCATCGGTGGCTCTTTTGGTATCACCCTGGGCCTTGGAGGTGTCTACCTGGCCTCCAAGCGATATGCAGCCTTCAGGGGGCTTACCCTTCCCTTCAGGGCTTTCCTGGTCACCTCCACAGGCACCTTTGGCGCCATTGTCAACGCCGAGCGGTGGAGCATTGCCCACCAGATCGCCCAGGACCCCAGGCGCAACTACACTGACAACGCCGCCCGCACCGCCCAGCTCATCCGCGAGAATGAGTCGGCCTACGAGCGCTTCCTGGAGTACGGAAAGGAGAACCGATACAAGATTGTCTTTGTCTCGTGGCTGGCCTCCATGGGCGTCGCCTTTGCCATTGTCAGCAGGTCACCCATGAACACGGCCAACAAGGTCGTCCAGGCCCGTGTCTACGCGCAGGGCCTGACTTTGGCTGTGCTCATCCTCTCAGCCGCCTTTGAGATGAACGATGCCAAGACGGGGAGCGGTCGCTGGCAGACGATCCGCATGATCGATCCCAACGATCCGAAGCACATTATCGAGCAGAAGATCCACAAGGAGGAATACGAGGGCCAGGATCTCTGGATGGGTAAGTTGATTTCCGAAACATGTCCACACCAAGAAGCTAACCATATTTGTAGACATGGTTGCAGCTGAAGAGCGACGACTGGCTGCCAAAGCCATGCTCAACCAAAACTAGAGCAAGATGATGACCTGCTTGTCTTTACTAAAACTTTCTTTTGTCCAAGGTGGCATATGCATTTCAGGTGTTTAGAAACGGATCATTGTATTATTAGACATGAAGATACAACCACATGCATTGTTTGGGGAGAGGAGTTACAAGTTTGATGAAATAGAATGACAGATAATATTACTATTCGTTCACACATCGCCATGGCATCACAAATGAAAACAAGCGGTTCAATGCTCTGAGGAGCTCAGACTTTGCTGCATGCATGTTCTCGATAAGTCACTCGCCCTATCCTTGCCTAAGAAGACAGTTCATGCGCAATAGCCGAAGAAACTAAATTATGCATAGATGCTGCATCTGATAACCGGATAATCCAACTCTTGGCGACTGAACCAAACCGGATTAGTTCCACGCCCCAGCAAATATGCAACTTGAGTAGTCAAGGAAGCATCGTGTGGGACCATTGCATATGCCAGGCGGCTTTTGACACCCCCATCCATGCCGCCGGCCGCTCCTCTGCATGTTTTCATACCAGCGAGCTCCACAAAGTTAAGCAGTGTGTTCTAGACACGATACATCATGAAAAATAGAAAGTTATTGCATAGCAATAGTATAGAATGAAAACTTCTCATGGCGTTCGACTACCACAAGGAAAAGTCGTACCCAGGCAGAATATCATGCGGCAAATTCTGCTTCGGCTTTTTTATCCATTGTGGTGGGCTCCATTGCTTTATCGCCGTCTGGCCTTTGTCCTCGGATGATATCAAAATCCTGTTAAAGTTCGCCTCGTCAGCCATCAGGGCCATGATTCATAGGTGCATCAACTCACTGGACCCTCAAAGGACGTTTCGTAGAACCAATACCCAGTCAAAAGTACCGCAAATATGAAAATCACGATGGAAACATAATCTAAAAAGAGGTCAGAAGTGTATCTAATAGATTGTATTGGAACGACGCACTCATAAGATTTCCACTAACGGGAAGTGAAGGTGGAAAGCAGAAAAACTGTGACTAATTAATACCTACAGTGACAGGATGACATGACTCGGGTTTACTTACAATTGATGTAATAACAACATACAAAACAGCTGTCCAGTTGACAATGATGCCGCGGATTTTACCTAGTCGCCAGGGGGTCTCAGCTGATTGAAATTCTGTCAACGTGGCGCGCCCCCTCATTAGTAGCACAATAATTGGGAACGCATATGACGCATTCAAGAAGATGGTACAGGACGCGATAAATGCATTGAAAGCAACGGTTGGTCCCAAGTAGAGGAGACCGAACAAAACGTTGAAGATGAATGTCAGAACAATAGTGCGCACTGGTACCTCCAACGCTGGGTTGATGTGGTCAAAATACTTGTGGCATGGAGTGCCCTTGTCACGGGCCATCGAGTACAGCAATCGGCTCGCGCTAGTGACAGATCCGCTGGTACCGTTGATGAAGCAGATGGCCAACATGAGGCACATGATGCATGCTGCTGAGCGACTTCCCGTGGCTTGAAAGATGAGCTCCACAATCGGCATTCCAGTAGGTGTTGCCACAACTGTCGCGAGATCTGTGAGGCAGAACAGAATCACGAAAACGAAAAAGGTTCCTCTATTTACCGTTAGCATAACCAATTTACTCAAACACGCAACGGCTTACGTGACTCCGCCAACACCAACAGCGTAGACCATGGCAAGTGGCGCATCGCGAGTCGGGTTGGGCATCTCCTCGGTCATGTGTAACACGGCGTCGAAGCCGATGAGAGAAAGCGCCGATTGAAGAAGACCTAGAATCCAAGCAATGCCATCGTTCCATCCAGTATCGTTCTGAAAATGGGTAAAGACAAAGGCTGGGCTTGTCTTGTCCGACATGGACAGGAGCACAATGCTTACAATCAGGACACCTAGGATAGACCAGTATACTGGAACAAAGATTAGAGAGGCTGGACAAGGTTAAATGAAACCGTAACTCACGAGCCAGGTTGTTCCATACGCCAAGGATACGGTTACCCCAAATATTGAGACCGGTCGAGAAGATCAGAATCGCGAGGAACAGGAGGTAGGTTTTCCAAGCTTCGACGACATAGCGCTCGCTCGAGGCAAGAACAGCGGCCGCTGATACAAACTGTGCTGGGAAGGGTGAGCTTGCGTTGCATATTGTTGAGGAATTGGCCTACCAGCGAAGAATCCCTCAGTCGTTACAAGGGTGAGCCAGCCAGCGATGTTGATCCAGCCAACGTAGAAGCTCTGTCTCCATCAGTTTCTATAAAATTTGACCACTCTGCTTGATCTTACCAAGACCTTCTTCCACCGCTGAGAACTCAGCGCATAGACGAAATGGTACTGGCCTCCAGCTGTGGGCCAAATGGCGGCAAATTCGCCCAAGCTGATGGTGATGGCAAAGTTACAAATGACGCAAAAGAAGAAACCCCAGACGAACGCTGCGGGTCCACCAGAAGGCATCACAAGAGCAAGGGAGCCTCCAAGGCAGATCCAAGTGCTGGGGGTTGATGTCAGCCAAGGCGTTACGAAGCGGGGATAGCTGAGACTAGAGTACAAGGAAGCAGCATTGATATTATTTAAAATCAAACAAAAGGAATAAAGCGGGATATGGGATGAATTACTTGAGAATCGCAAATGTCATTGCCACCATGGTCAACTTGGAGAGCCGGGGCCGCAGATGGCCTTCTGGCACAGGATCAGGTAGTGCCATTTTTGCCGAGTCACGAGTGTGGCGAAGTCGACCAAAGCAAAGAAAATAAATAAATGCAACAACCTGCCGCCTAGCATCTGCATATACTCAACGTGGAGATGGTCAAGTATCAACGGACTAGATCATGCTGGCCGTGAGCGAGTCTTGAGGAAAGACGGGGAAGTGAAAAAGATGGCATAGCACAATCAAGATATACCTTGTCTAGCATAGATTGAGGGTTAGCTGTTCCTGGTCAAGTCTGGACTCGAGTGTGGGATGGGGAACCACATGCTTTGCAACCCACCCTTGCTCGGTTGCAGGTCTCCGGCTGGCAAGCTGAGCAATCTTTGCATTCGGGCGCGGAATGACATCACGAAATGACACGCCCAAAAACGTAGATGGCGGTGCAGCCTGTAGGCATGACACCTGGTCTTTCGGAATGCTGAATGTAAGACGGTGTTCTGGCAATCAAATGTCCAATACATGTTGGATGCTGGACTTGTCTCGGGTTGAAGCTACCGCCGTCGTCCCCCCTTCAACGTTGTCTTGTTCCATAGGAATTGGGCCCAGACACCGAGCACCTCTACCATTGCACCTCTACAGATCCATGGAGATGGTTCATTGACCAGATCTTGACCATGATCCCATCTACCGCTCGGCTAGATCTGCACCCCACCTTTCTCCAGGTCTCGATTGCGGGGTTGCGGGGGAATCTCTTGTCCTGCAGGTCGCATGAGAGCTTAGAGCTGAAGTAGGAAATAAAGGATAAAATTCCCCGATGCGGTATAGCAACATTTTGCCGCGAGTTGCTCATCCTCCAGCTAGCCTTGTGAGGATTAGTGGATTACAACAACGGCCTGAATCCGAGTAAATACTCTCTCAGTGCATAGTACTGAAGGCGAATTGGGCTATGAACCATCAATCCTAACATGGTTACTTTGCACGCTGGATTCCGACGTGTACGACAATTACTGCATGACTCTTGCTAGTTGAAATACTACAGTTCTGGCTGAAAGTCTGGAATCGCTCGGCCAGACATTCCACAGGGAAAGGACTGTAGTCTTATCAATCATTAGTAAGGGCATGCGACTCCGTTACAACTTCAGCACTGTACTGGCATCCTTGGCCAGATTTCGATCTGGACCTGTCCAACTAGCAAAAGCCCCTCATTTACCGACTCCTCCACTTGCACCGCGAGCTTGGCCTCGATGAATCGAGATAGCTGTTTGTCTTTACCAACCTCCAACTTGACCCGTAGATTCTGTCCAAGTATGTGAGTTTCCCGCTCCACATGGACCAGGGGCGCTCAAGGCATTATTATCAATATTGAGACAAATACAACCAGAATGTTATATTCTAGATACGAGTATATAGTTTTGTTTATACATTATACGCTTTATTTCCCGGATGATATTCGCATTTCTCATTTTAAATCCTTCAACACACGAGGATTGCTCCTGAGAGCAAAGGGTGAATTCAAGCTTCTTAATTTCAAGACTGGGCGATACCGTTATTGCCCTACATTGGAAGCCAGTCTGCTACGCCGTGCAAATAATTTCGAGTATCCTCCAAGGCCAACTGCGAGATCGACTCGGCTCAGAGCAGCATGTTGCGTAGGCGACCTGCTAGTTCCTACCAAACTGCGGCGGCTACCGGCAGGCACAAAAGCCACCCATACAAAAGCAAATGCTTGAGCAACATTCATCCCCAGAAGAGCAGAGCGTGCCGCCAGTAGAACAGTCTGATGATAAGGGCGGAGTGCAAGTTCCTTCAAGGCATACGTAGCCAGTACCGCAACAAGGATCGGTGGGAGCGAAACATATACCTAAATGGTTGAGTTAGTTTGAAAAGCGATTTTCAAGATGAAGATGACGTACCGCCGTCGCCGATGCAGGTAGCCTGGGACAAGGGTGAGCTGGTAGTTGTGGTTGCAAATTCTATGGGATTGCCAGTGGTGGTCACGATTTCAACGAGGCTGCTGGTGGTCGCAGGCTCTATGATGCTGGTCGTGGTATCGACAATCGAGGTCGCGCTATCGACGGCCGGGGCGGTGGTATCGACGATTGGCAAGGTGGTGTCTTCATTCGAGGTTGCGGCATCTGACGCCGAGACTGTCGCGTCGATGAGCGTAGTCGTGGTGTCTTTAGTGGCAATGGTAAAGGCGCTCAAGGAGGTGGTGTCGGCACTCGAGATACTGGAGGATTCGGATATGGATTCGGAGGTAGAGGACTTCACGTCCGAGTATGTTGGCGATTCAATAACAGACGTCGCGGCTGTGGTCAGACTCAGCGAGGCAGGTAGTCTGCATAAATGCGCCGAAGTGCCAGCAGCCAGGCAAGCCAGAACGACTGCTTGGCGTGGTTTGAGAGTAAACCGCATCGTGTATATTTCTCTGGGCCGCGAGGGAGAATGAATCTCAGTTGAAGCGTCGCTCTTTGCTGGGTACGGGCTTAAGAAAAGGCACCTGGGCTGGATGTCGGAGAGGAAATTGTTTGTTGCAAAATTAAAAAGCTGACGGCGACAAGAAATGGAGCATCACGAGGTAGCGATCCGCAATACCGGCCCTGGGGTGAGGGCCGTTTCGTCCCTGCGTGAAGAATTAGCAAGTCAAAATCCAGCTTAGCTCCAGGGGATCTTAATTCGATGGTTCAGTTCGGCCTCCTGCTCTGTAAATGAGGCTGAAGGCACTAGTGGTTTTGGAACCCACTCAGCGTGCGTACTGGAAATTTACACACCGCCATCGAAGTTAAGTGGCTTGCTCAAACGACCATCAGCAAGCTGAAGTGCTGTGCGTATGTTTTCAAAAGGATAGTATTTACTACAATGCGAAACTGACCAACGTGCTTGCCGATGATCATGATCTATCAGCTTGGGATGTAATGACACAAAGGACACAATTTTCTCATTTGCCTTTTTGGTGGAATCGGCTTTTTGCTTTTTTTAATGAGACCATTGAGTGACTAGATCGAGCATGGCTCAAAAGGACGACTCATGTCGGTCTAACCCCAAAGGGAAAGTGCTCGGTCTATTCAAAAGAAAGAAAAGAAGAAATGATGATAATGGGGAGGTTGAAGTTGATAGTTTGGTGCAACGGCAATTGCACCAAGAGATTGAAAAGTTTAACCATTCCATGGAAAACCGTGTTGACCTGTTCCAACAGCAATAGGAACTCAAAATATTGATCTCAATGATAAAGGGGAGGTGGTTGAGAAAGCCATTGACGAGCGGAGTGGCGACAGTAGGGTAGATGGGTCTTGGAGGAGAATTCAAAGCAGAATTTTGGCGGAATTGCGCACCTACTCCAAAATAGCCTGGAAAGCACCATTTCTACACACAGCCATAACCATCGCTACAGAAACCAATGCTATTTTTATTTGATCCCAACTCTTTCAGGGAATCGTCTGCCTCGGGTATTCTACTCTTTTATTGAGCAAGTGGCTTGTTTGTTACCTAGCCGTGCGCCTGCGACATGCAGAGGGATAATCTAAATGTAGAGCACGAGAGTGGAGAAAATACGAGAAAAGCAGAGTTGGTGAAACCACACATAATTCAGGACGTAGAAGAAACGAGCAAAGGCAACAATTTCCGGTTGATGACCACTAAATAGACACGTCGAAGGAAGAAGTGTATGTTGAAAAACATTTCTTTGCGTTGATAGCTTAGAGCTCTAACTGATAGGTGAATCATTTTAGCATGCGGAATCAAATGACTATCAATGTCCATTGTGATATGCAGTCCGATTGGCTGGTCACACAAGTCGTGAAACGTTGCGGTGCCACGTTAACAAGTCCGACTTGTGCAATCAACAATTCGCTAAGCCCAATGCACAGCCCTCAACTCGACTGCGCAATTGGAGGAGCAAATAAAACGAAGATGGCAGCTTATTCTTTTTTAACAAAGGCTGTTTCCTTCCTACAGACGCTGCCATTTTTCTCGCCAAAAGACAATGGCTTTAAACGAATCTGAACAGATATTGCTCGGCCACTGGGGCCATGAAGAGTATGAAATGTCACCAAGAGCCATGGAAATCCCCACTGAGACCACTCCAAGTCTACCAGATAGCTTCTGGACAAGTACCGGTCGTCGCTACGCCCAAACGGAGGCGCCGGGGTGCCACTATTCCGAAATACCGACCGACACTGTTCATTCAGTGCACCACTCCGAATCCGATGCTCCCCACGGCGCCATGAATTCCAAGTCTCAAGGAATCGACTTATACCTTGCAGAGATTAAAACTGGAAAGGTTCCAAATTGGCGTCCGTTTTGGCTCCGAAAAATTGTGCTTGGCGCGTTTGGTGGATTCTTTCTTAGTTGCGCTGTGTCCCTGCCGGCTCTCCTCTCATATTCGCAGCGGAATAATGGCCTCGCTGAAGTTGGAACCAATTTTGCCAAGCTATGGAGATTTGGACCTACTGCAGGTATGCTACCGCCTGGAACCGTTGCTTAAAACTATGGCTTAACATGTCTCTTATAGTGCTCACCGTTGTGGCTGCGCTGTGGTCTAGGGTCGAATTACAAGCACTGCAATATATGCCGTGGGAATGTGTCCGAACTGGAAGTTCTCCTAATCAGGATGAATATGACCTAGACTACACCGCAATGATTTCTCCCGTCGTTCTAATGAGATCGTTCCGAAATAAGCACTGGATTGTCTTTGTCGCCGTACTTATATCCATCACTCTCAAAGTCCAGGTCGTTCTCACACCAAGCGTTTTTTATTTAACAATGCTTCGGGTCATGGCTCCTACGCATGTTCAAATTTTGGATGAATTTGTAATCGACGCCGAAGACAAGGTTGGACCGTTCCCTCGGGCGACTGCATACTACAGTGCCCAAGCGCGACGCGATTTCGAGATGAATTATCCATTTGGGGTGACTGAAATGGGTGCCTACCAAACCTTTCAACAAAACGGACACGGAAGTAGCGGTCGTGGTACGGTCGAATCACCTGTTACAGCTACGGTTGACGGACTTTTTTGGCAGATGAGGTGCCAACGGCTTGACAATTACACAAATTTGGACGGAAGGCTGTACCAAGAATATGAAGGTGGTCCATTTCATTTCAACGCGAGTATCAAACTTAGCTTTGAAGCATGCGGTAGGCCGGTAAATCTGGATTTGACAGAGATTCCGTTTGAAAATGGAGTGGGATACCATGGGGTGGACGAACAACCTAAAGGTCAACCGCCTTGCGAATCTCTGCCACGACAACATGAGCAATTTGTGTATTTTGAGGGACTTTGGGGTCGAGCCTCGCACAACAAATCCGAACCTCAGTTGGACTCTTGCGGAGCAGTAATCTGCTCACCGAAAACATGGTTGTCCAAAGTGAACGTCACTGACGATGGCATAGCCCCAAGAGTGCAGCGATTGTCTGACGCTGACGAGGTTCCTGTCAAGACAAATCTCTGGCATCTTTTGCGAAATCTGAATGTTAATGGTCTTTGGAAAGCACCTACTCAGTTCGAAAGCACCCCTATCGATGCTGAACTCAAGTTTAGATGGGAACGGAGGAACCACGCCGATAGGTCGTTCTATGAAAGCAGCGTCTTACATCAGGCTGTTTTGAATCTGACCGAAAAGGTGGGGCCTTTTGTTTCGCATTATCAGATGCGAAACAGCACCGATAATGCGATAATAGGATCCAAGCTGTTGGAGAAACCCAGACTCGTGGTGAACAAAAGCGCTTGCATTGCGATGGCTGTATTGTCTTTTCTGTCGACATTTGCCACCGCCTGGGTAGTGTTCAAATCCCATGCAACCTTTTCTACCTGGCACAGAGACCCGACCACAATTTTGGGGGCCGCCGTTTCAATGTATAGAGGCAGCTGTATAGAGGCCGAGATGCTCGCGGGCGGGAGCAAGGCTAGAGAGCAAATATGGAGCGGATCGAACTTTTCTCCACTGGCCCTCAGCACATGGCTTCGTTCAACCTTTGCCATATACGTGCTGGGGTTGATCATAACCCTCCCCGTCACGTTGAAAATATCGCAAGCATCAGAAGGCCTGGCAACCATCACAGACAACAGCTACTCTATATGGTGGACATCTATCCCCTCGCTGAGCATGCTTATTGTGGCCCTATATACTGCGGCCTCAGACACAGCAATGCGAAGCCTTGCTACATTGTGTTACCTCTCTGCCAGGCCATGTGACTCACGGCAGCTGGATACATCATTTTTGAACATGCTTGGCATTCAAGCTTTATTCTACTCCTTGAGGCAAAGGTTCTTTAGAGTCTCCGTTTTGCAAACAATGGCCATTTTTTGCGGAGTCTTGACCACACTCTCCACGCTGCTTCTCACCCCAGATGTAGTCCCGGAGTTTACTACTACGGAGATTCTTCAACGAAGCAGGTTTGGCTTTAGAAAAAATGAAACTTCGGACGGAGCACCGGAGGGTTTCCGTAACTCCATCGAAAGCGTGGATGTATTAATTATGAACCATCAAATCTCGAGCCTGACATGGCCCGATTCTACATATGCTGATCTGCTGTTCCCCACACTTGATTTGGATGGGCTAGGCTCGAGCTGGGACACCAACTATTCAATCCGATTGAACACCTCCGCTGCTAAACTTATGCATACATGCGTTGTGCCGCAGGAAGCAGACTTTAACTGGACAATGCTGGGGAATCTCAGTGACCCTCTTTCACCACGAGGTGTAAGCTTCAATGAATTCCTCACCTGCCCCAATGGCCGAGTCGTTCAGGGTCGGAAGGTTCTTCATATGGGCCATCGACTGGCTAGGAACGAATCAAGGTATTTTAGCTACGTATTGGAAAGCGAGATACACAATCCAGAGCGTTGCAATATAATTTTGAACGATACGACGCGAAACCCCCAGTCATACGATTCGTATATATGGGGAAGCTTTTCGGACTGGACCATGGAACTTGAACATGTTTCCTACTGGCGGTGCAACTACTCCTGGTATGAGGTTCCTGTTGAGCTCAGTTACGTCTGGACAGGCGAAAGCTTTCAGATTGACAATAGCAACCCCCCTCTTGCCGACGACTCAAAAATGCGACCATGGGGCTTGTCCATACCGGTTCCTCACCATCGCGATGGCCTGCCGGAACAGCAACTTGAAGATACTCGTGCGCAATACATGTATAGCGAGTTCAAATACATTGTTCAGCCACTAGGGGCTTTGAGGCTAGACGACCTCGGCAACGCAAGCAAGGACCAAGCCGTTATTGAAGCCCTCGAATATAATCGCAGAATATTGACGGTACAACGAACCAGTCACTATAACCGAGTGTGGCTTGGCAACACTACAGACAACCTTCCACGGGTCACGGCGGTCATGATCAATAGAGGAAGACGGCGGCTAGTCCAGAATGCGGGAATCACTATCGCTATAGTGATTATTCTGTCTCTGGAGTTGGCCATAAACGTATGGGCACTGGCCTCGACCGCGCTGAGTCATGCCTTCAGAAATCGCAAATGGCTGCTCGATTTGCAGCTTAAGGGGCTGGCTCCAGATAAACTTAGGAGCGTTGCAATTGTGGATGCGCTCCTGTCCACCTCCAACTTGGTCGAGAGTATTCCAGAGGGCGCCCATGAAATGTCGCAAGATGAACTTCACCAGCGACTGTCAGGGATGCAATTTCGACTTGGATGGTTTCTTAGAAACGGCTCTGATAGAAAGGAGTACACCGTAGGTGTTTTGGGGGATGATGACTTTCAATTTTTGGGAGGAAAGTGAATGGACGTGCTTGCGAGTCCAGGTTTCAATACACTATTTCACGCTTCTATTTTAGCATTGTACCAACAGAATTCAAAGAACACAATCCTTGATCAGGTTCAATCGGGAAGGAAACCAAAAAGTCGCCGGAGGATGCCCACCGAAAGAATTCACGTAATCGTGGTAAGATTCATAATAATCGACAGATTATTACGTCTTACCCATGCCATCTTATGCTAGATCCATGGAACATCAGGCCGCAGCCAATCTGCAAAGGTTATTGTCGTGTTCCAAATGTTACTCGTCTTGAAGCAAACCAGATATTTATCGTGCTCAAATGAGACTGAAAAAAAGTTCTTGCCAATGCCGTTTACCAAATCGTAGAACTGGGGCATGTTTCATCATTAGTGACAGGAACAAAGGCAAACAAGCTACAAGATGACGGCTGACTGCCAAGACTGAAGATGCCAATTAGCGTCCTAGTTTATAATTGCTAGACATACACGTGTCAGCAAAACTGGTAAGACGACGTCATTAAATGATGTGTTGTCGATCATGAGTCTGATAAGGTTCCGTACTAAAAAGGTGCGTTGATAAAGCCCGAATCGATATGACATTTGCGCTTTATCGTGATCTTCACAATATTCCTTCAGCCCATTCAACCAATATTTTGGCGCAGAATAATCTTGGCGCATCTCAGCCAAAGACGGCACGACAAGCTTCATCATGGAATCAACTAGCTCTGTTGACATAGATGCTAAAGTCCGCAAAAGCCTCGAGGGCACGGTGTTCGAACCTTCACTTCTCGAGAAGCTCCCAGGGGGTTCCGTAAACTGGATATATATCGCCAAGCTAGCTAGCGCTCTCGATGATGCGACAGAAACGGTTTTGGTAAAGCACGGCGAGACGTTTATGGCCACAAAGCCGGAGTTTCCAGTGGGCCTCCTCCGCTGCGTATGGCCCCCCCAAGAGAGAAGTTCCTTTATTGGCTGGTTTGTGCTTTCAAACTAAAATTTCCCAGAAGATTGAAATGGAGAGTATTAAGAGCCTGTCTGGATATCCACCACTTGGTGGGGAGGATTTGACGGGGCCATATCGGCTGCATGTTCGAACGCCAAAGCTCTTTCACTTTGATGAAGAAAACACAAACCAGATCCAAGAGTATCTTCCAAACGGGCTCAACCTGAAGCAGTATGCTTTGCAGCATTACACTGAGAACACCCCGCAATCTCTTCAACCCCAATGCAATCAGCTAGGCAAGGCATTGGGCCGATGGCTGAAAGGCTTTGTCAAATGGAGCTCACAGCAAGTCCATCTGCGACAAATTGTAGCAGAGAACACCTTGGCACAAGATGTGAGGCACATGGTTCATTTCTTGTGGCTCCGTGACCGCGTCCACGACTTCCCAGATATTCTGGGGGATGTGAAAGAGATACTTGAACAAGTGGAGCAGATGGCCGCTGCAGAGCGACAAGATGAGAGCAAACATCAAATCATCCACGGTGACTTTTGGACTGGCAAGTAAGCAACAAACGTTTCGCTCTGTGCATTGAACTAGAACTCGCAAGCTGAATTTCTCGTAGCATTATTTTGCCCGATGCTCCGATCGAAGCTGGTAAAGATACAACCATGTTTGTCGTTGATTGGGAGTGCATCCACCTCGGCCTGCCAAACGTCGACTTTGGGGAGATGGTGGCCGAGATGTACGCGCTATGGCTTTACAAAGGCATCACTGCGGGGCTGTGGATGATGGAAGGATTTGTTGATGCGTATGGGGATGTGGGCGAAGATTTTGCCTTTCGCACAGCCATCCAGATGGGTGCACACTTACTCTGCATAACAACAACGTTCCCAGGGTGGGGGACGCAAGAGAAGGTTGAGAGTGTGGCTCGTGTTGGGAGAGATATGATTGTATGTGCCTGGAAGAAGGATCGCAGTTGGTTTGAACGGGGTGATCTGGCGTGTCTTTTCAAGCGAGTGCTCTAATGTCACAGGGGACATCGATATTGTGGACGGTAACCATTTAAGAAACTGTCAGGTTTCTGTTACTTCCATTTTTATTGTTTGCAGTGGCAATCGATGTCAACTAAACCATATTCGATCAACGGTTAGGTAACTGGTATGCTTGACTGTGCATGCCTGTCTCTTATCATTGCAACGATGCCAATGCGATTCAAGCTACCCGTAGAATGTCCCGTCTTCAAATCTCCTGTTCAAAGTCTTTTGATTTGGCACTTTGAATGAAAATTTGAGTTTCAATTCTAGACCTCTAACTGTCTTGCTTGGCCTACCCCGCAGAATCCATTCTAGGCGACATGGTGAATGAAGGGCGAGCGGTTGTGGACGAATGATGACCTGGGGATGAGAGGTTAGTTTTGACCGCTTGTCCAATCTGGGCTTCTGGAGTATGGCAAGCTTTGCCGCCCGACTTGTCTGCCTTGTGAACCTCGGTGGCGTGCCTCCTTTTGTTGAGCTATATGAACGTTGCCTGTGAAGGCTTAGGCTTAAGCAGCTAGCGCAAGCCCTCGGCGACCACGACCAACACAGCCCATTGGCACCTCCAGCGCGGCGTGCCCTACTTCAAGCCTCAATCTCGCTAGTCTTTCAGCTTTCAGCCATCAAACAGCAATAAAAATACCCAACTTCTCCCGCTGGCGATTTCGGAACAAGAAAGTACACAACGAGCACATCGCAACAACTCTGCAACAAAGGCTTTGGTGCATCTTCAAGAAAAGCCCAACACCTTTTACATCCGCATACCAACTTGACATATCACAATGGTTCTACCTTCAACCGAGCAGTACATGCGTTATGAACCTGTTGATAACCCCGAAATGAAGCCTGAGCCCGAACAAAAATATGAGTCGCGCTACGACTGCGGACGCGTTGACTGTTGTTCCCTTTGCTCAGATGTTATTGATTGCTTGTCAATGGGCCTGAGATGCTTCCTTTGCTGCTTCATGGGCTAAATCGCCAACCCTCGATATTTTCTTTGACGTCGTTATGGCACATTTGGCATGATCTAGCTGATGTTGTTTTTGTGAGTTTGGATGTGCATTCAATACGTGGGAATTTGTAAAGCACCCGCTGACAAGTAACAACGAATAAAAAGGTTGCATTTAAAATAAAGCGTGCATCCTTTCTGAATTTGGAGTAAGAGTGGTTTTCACCTAGAGCCAACGAGATAAACGGAAGTAAGAAAACGAGACACATGGGAGTAAGGAAGCGCGATACTATATTGCATTTGCAGCGTATATTGAATCATTTTTCAAGACCTCTGTTGGGATGTGCCAAAACCTGCCGCAACTCATCGCAGTTGGGCTTTTCATGAGCGGGAAACTGCCGCGATTGCTTGTAGTGGAGAAGTTGCTGGAAACACCTGGACATCAATGTCAAATCCTATTTGCTCCATGGGCCATTTCAAAAGACTCCTGTTTTCGACTGGAAGAAACTCCAAAATCCCAGACATTATGTGTTGGGGCCAGCCATGAACAGGCCATCCAGACTGGGGTTGTTTGAGGACGACTGAGAAGTAGGCAAATATGACGAGCGCCAGAGGGTGCTTGGACTCGAGAGAGCTTAAAAAAGCGTCGGGAACCCGACAAAGCCATCCAAGTGGCACCTGGACATATGTATCGGAAGAATGCACATGCTTTGCAGGTTGGTATGCAGCGGAAAATAAAGGCTCGAGCTGATTTATGGCTTCCAAATATGGCTGCTTTATTTCCGAATCATGGAAGGTGAGGAACTCGTCGACCAACTTGCGCAAGCCTTCCACGTGGGCCATGTAATCGACTGCATTTACCGGCTCTGTCGACTCCGTCACAGCGCAGGTTCGGGCCGGAAGCTCGGGGTAATTCAGCGGCGTGTCCTTTTCCGGCTCTCGCTTATATTCTCTGATGGACTTTAAGCCGCGAAGAAAGACCATGAAGCCAGACCTTCCATTGTTGCTAAAACCTAGGTATTCTCCGGGCTGTGGTCCCAGCGCTACATTGTGCAGGCTAATGAGAAGAGCTGATGCGTAGACGACTTCGTAATTGTCGTCGTTGATGGCCCCAAGTAGCAAGGCTGCATCCCGCACTCCGAGAGTATGGTAGTGCTCGGCCTTTGAAAGGAGATCTGCTCGCTGCGCGGGAGTGCACCTCGCCTTGTCGAGGCCCGCAAAGCCCAGAATGAGGTGGAGCACGTGCGGGTGCTTGAAGCCCATCTCCAACAGACGAACGCACCAAAAGTTGTGGCCAATATCCTCCTCCGGGTGGTTGTGTGTCGTCATGAGGAAATAGTGATACAGCAGCTCCATCTCGGTGTGGTCCAGGTTGCAAGGGCGCTGCACGCTCTTGAGTCGCTGTACCTCGGCTTGCAGCTCGGTCAACTGCTGCGACATCATGTCCAGCTTATCGCCCTGGCTGGCGACGGTGCCACGTAGGTCTAGCATGTTTGTAGCACCGCCGCCGTGTTTCAGGCAATTTAGAGTGCGACAGGAGCACTCGGCAGGATCCAGCTCGGCAGACTTCTCGCCAACAGCAGAGTAGCTGCATGCCACGTCCCGCTGAGTGCAGTTGAGACATGTCGGGCGATCCTCGCTGCACTTGATCTTGCGTCGCTTGCATTCCTGGCATCCCAGCCGAGATTTTGTGTGCGGCCGTCGACGGGCGGACCACTGGTTCAAGGAAATCATGGTGGGCAAGATGGAGGCCACAGCAGCCTGGCTGTCGGTCTAGGGCAGATGCAATGAAGGAATCATGGGAATATGTCGATGAAAACGCCCGAGGAGCGAAGCCTTTAATGACCTAGTCCCGATCTCGGTGCTGTTGACAGCGGTGGTACAGGCTTACGATACAGGCGGTTGGGCGATGCAGAAGCTTAAAATTAGCGTCGTCGGCGGGTGCATTCGCCATCATCAAAAGCTTACTCAGGCACCTAGGCTTCAACTTAGGTCACCCCACCCTTTGTCTGGTGAATATCGTGCTGTTTGCTACGGGACCGTCACGTGGTGCGACGAATCGCATTCATTTGGAACACAGCACCTTCAGCAAACGCGACAGCGTGTTCACCAGTTTATCTAGCATAAGCTATAGAAAAACAACTAATCTGTTCCGCAAGACTGCCAAAATGGGCCTTCCCTTCATTGCGCATGCTTGGCCTTCTTGGCCAGCATGGTCGCAGCAACCACAACGACGGGGACGACACTTACAATCTCCCCCAAGCCAGCGTATGCCGGTGCGATGCGGACATTGACAAAAGCCCCAGCCGCCAACAGAATGGCCACCACGTTGTACACGCCCGACCAAACAAAGTTGAAGAACATGCGGTGGAAGCTAGAGCGACTGACAGCAAGGAGAAACGGAATGCCCTCTAACCCTCCAAGAAGAACCACGTCTGCTGCACCTCGAGTGACATCGCTAGCCGAAAGAACACTGCCGAGTTGAACACCCACGTCAGCCTGTGTCACAGCAACCGCGTCGTTAGTCCCGTCGCCGACAAACATGACAATTTTCCCCTGCTCCATCAGCGCAGCTACGTATTCACGCTTCTGAGCCGGAGTGTGTTGCGCGGCCGTGTTGAAAATATTGACTTGCTGTGCTACTTCTTCAACGGCCCGCTGTTGATCTCCCGAGACCATGTGCAGAGAGATTCCACGCCGAGAAAGCTCTGCGGTTACCTTGGCAGCCTCTGGGCGAATGCGAGTACGGAGACCATATACTGCAATAGGATCGAAACCCCGAACCAGGGCCAGGATTGTCATTCCTGCGTCTTGCATGCGTTTGATGGTTGGGTGAAGGCTTGTCTCTGTCCACATTGGGTTGCCAGCACGAATTGCAGAGCCTTTGTGATTTGCTTCGATACCTGCGCCAGGAATGACGCGAACATTGTCTATTTTCACATCAGGAGTTTTGTACTGCAGCAGATGTTTGTTCACAGCTGCAGAGACGGGATGGGTATTCTCCGCGACAAGGGCATTTGTCATGGCCATGCTTTGGTCCGGGTCGGAACCCAAGAAGTCGACCTCCATCACGTCAAGCTCGCCTTCCGTTATAGTACCTGTCTTGTCAAACACAATGTCAGTTACTTTTCGCGAGCGCTCGGTGCACTCGGCGGATTTAATAATGACGCCACCGCGAGCCGCAATGCCGCCAGCAACCACCAGCACCATCGGAACCGCCAGGCCGAGCGCGCAAGGACAAGATACAGCAAGAACAGCGACAGCATATGTAATCGCCGTAGGAATGGCTTTTGAAGCAGGCTCGTTGCGTACTTTGAGGCCGATGATTATCCAGACGATGGTGACGATGAGCGCGATGGACCCAACGGCGGGGACAAACCAGCTTGCCACGCGGTCGGCCATGTCTTGAATCTTGGGCTTCATGTTTGCGGCTTCTTCGACAAGCTCGGCGATATCCGTCACTGTATTCTTTCCTGGGAGGCGTGTGAGCTGCACTACCAGTGTCCCGGTTCCGTTCACCGTGCCGGCAATAACGATGTCCCGTGGGTTCTTGAGCACGGGCATAGATTCTCCTGTAAGCATCGACTCGTCAATCTCACTGGAGCCACCGAGCACCACGCCATCGGTCGGGACTTTGGAGTGTGGGAGAACCTTGAACTTGTCGCCGTATTGGAGAAGGCGGGCATCGATTTGCGCATCTTTCCCGTCCTCAACAATCGTTGCCGTGGTGGTTTGAAGGGATCTTAGTGAGACAGCGCTAACGGCACGAACACGGGCAAAGGCTGCTACCAGGCGGCCCAACAAAATAAGGGTGATCAGTAAAGTGCTGGTTTCGAAGAACTCTGAAGTCTCCAGTGGCCGGTTAGCCATCCTAAACCCGAAAGCCACCAGAGAATAGACGTAGGCCGCAGTGATGCTGATGACGACCAACATATCCATCTCTATGGTTCGAGCATGGATGAGCGACGAGATGGCAGGGTGATAGAATTCCGGAATCGCAATCAACTGGACAAGAGTAGCAAGGGCGATGGAAATGTACGCTCGTGTCTTCTCGTCAACTAGCGTGTCACCCCAAGCAAGCACCACGACAGGAATAGTCAAGACAGCTGCGACGACCGTTTTGATGAGCTGGTCGTATACTCGCTTTCTTCCACCAGACACTGCCGGGTCATCTTTCGGGGGCGCCAGACCATCGCAGTAGGGCTCAATCTGACTGAGAAGTGTTCTGGGACCAATAATGGTGGGATCATACGTGATGCGAACAATTTTCTTCTCCAGGGTATTGATTTCGCTGACGCCCGAGATGGCTAGATCCGTCAAAGCCTTGATAGATGCAGCTGGTACCAAAACATCCAATGTCTGATCTTTGCTTGAGATCCTGGTGCATTGAAAGCCTGTGGCCTTTTGGACGCCTCGTATAACCTCCTCGGGCGTCGCTACCTTGGGGTCCAGACTGAATTCGGCACTACCCATGACGAAGTTGACCGTCACAGAAGATACTCCCGGAACGCTATTCAGGGTGCGCTCCATCTTGTTGCCGCATCCCGAGCAAGTCATTCCATCAACCACTAGGGCGACGTGCTCAAGGCCAGCCTCTTTCTCAACATCTCTTTCTTTTGCACGAGTCTCGACAGTGTTCTTTTTGAGAGGGATAGAAAGAGGGCCGGCATCATGACCACTGCAGCAACTCGATTGATCGTCAGATGCATGCTTGATCTCCGCATCAGCCGTATGGCAGTGATTCACGGCCCGACGCTTCATTCCATGGTGGTGGTGTTTATCATTGTGATGATCGACGGCGTTGGACTTTCCCGCCGAGTGGGCGTGATGGTGGGAGACAGTCTTGGGTTTTTTGCTTTGCTCGCTGCAGCAGGTCGCCGGCAACCCAGCATCAAGAATGCTGCGGCAAATACAGCGGGCCGATTCAAGGTATGCGCTGTATTTCTCAAATGCCTTGGAGAGATGATCGCTGCAAGCTGCGGTCGGGTGGTGACCATTCTCATCATGGGTATGCTGGTGTGCCGCAGAGCCTAGTTGATGTGAATTTGGCGACACGACAAAGACGAAGGTGCGTGGACCATCAACTTACTGTGGTTCGTGGAGTCTTCTTCACATGCCTTCTCGCATTCCATGGCAGCTGCATTAATGATGCATTCCTCTATAATGTGGTGAGTGAGGAACTAGAAGATGGGGTATAAAGAAGTTGGCATACTGTTGCAGTTCTCCTGGTCGGAATTGCAGCACTCAAGAGTGAGGGATCCGCAGGTAGATTCCCCGTCACAGCACGTATCTTCCTTGCAACTCTCACCATCTGGGCAGGTTGGAATGTCTGCACACCGATCCTCCCCCTCGGCCTCTCCATGATGATGATTGTGATTGGTTGTTCCGGAGGAACAAGAGGTCTCTTGCTGCGGCTGCTGCTCGTCAGCAGGACTACCTCCACAACACCCGTGGCCCATAATGTCGGTAAGATTTCAAGTCTGCAAAATGGGGCAGCCTGTAACGATTCAAACGTGGTAGAACCAGGTGAAGACTGTGGGAAGATTGGATCTTTATACTGGATGTTGGGGACACTAATGCTTCAGTGACACGTAGTTTGTGCCACTAATACAGAAGGTGGTGGCGTGCCGTTGCATTGTAACCGAACGTGTTCCGGAGGGCACCCATGTAACACAATCAAACACGGAAACACGCGATTCAGGTGATGGGAACTGCTTGTAAAGGTGATGGCTCTTTTCAGCTAATTCAACTGCAAGAGGGTGGCACCGAAAGATGCCATCTACCTCGAATACAATGGCACTTTAAGGAACCAGCAGACCTGTTTTGGGCCCGGTTGCATGTTTAGTTTCGGCGATGGTGTAATTGGTTCAGGCTTTTGCCCAAGCCTATAGGGTATTGAAGGAGTAGAAAGGGGGACTAGAGGTTAAGCGAGCATCTAGTGTTGACCAAGCGAGATAGATGGGGGCGGTCAGATACTAGAGAGAATGAGTTGTCTGTCCCCCGTGTGTGTGGGTAATGTGATCAGCCTGAAAGCGGTGGCTCCTTGAGGCAATCCCTTACAGATGGGCTGACGCAAACAGCATTGCTTCCCTGCATATGTTCTGTGATGAAGGGACAGTGGAAACCTGGTGGCGATCACGAGATGGGCAGCGTCTCGTCCGATGACCAAGATGGACGGACGGGTCATTGTTACACG
Organism: Calonectria leucothoes; assembly: GCA_002179835.1. Taxonomy (NCBI): domain Eukaryota; kingdom Fungi; phylum Ascomycota; class Sordariomycetes; order Hypocreales; family Nectriaceae; genus Calonectria; species Calonectria leucothoes. The sequence goes on along the minus strand of NAJI01000186.1, from coordinate 141,800 downwards.
TAACAGATGCACGGCACGGCCGGCATCCCAACAGTGGCGATGATGGGATGCAAGGGCTGCTGTGGGACTAAATAAAGACAACCCAACAAGACCCACAGCGGCAGCCCTACATGACTCCATGCCATGTACATGCGCTTCGGCAGCGTTCATGACGGCCGATGGCGATGAGACAGGCTATCGGGTCTGGCCCCCCGCGTAATCGGTAACAATAGCCATAAGAGGCCTTGGCAGACGTCTGATTCAGAAACGGACCTGACTAGTCAAGGATGGTCCCAAATGCAAGGCCATCCATCCTGGATCACCCGCCCCTTTTCACGCCGAATTTGCCAGTCGCTGAAGGGCTTTTTTCACATCTGTTCACCCCGTGCACGTCATCAGACGATTTAGCTGTCGGACATGGCCACGACGCATTACTCTTTCGGCTTCTGTTTTCCATCATCTCGGGGACGGTATCTGTTACAGAGAGAGCTCGGCCAATCGCATTGCGTTGCGCAATACGCTGCGCCAAGTCATCAGTGACATGTTGGCTCGGGCCAATCGCATTGTTTCCCGCCATACGACGGATCCTGCAAGCGCCGGGAGTGGGGCCGTCTGTTGATCCATCCCTTGCCCTGTTAATTAACAGGCCCGGTCTTTGTGAACTAGAGTCTTGATACATCGGGTTTGACCGAGGATTCTCTTTGTGTGTTTGTTTCTTTTTCTTTCCATCTCACGGAACCAATTCCACAAGCAGAACCACGAGAAACTGCATCGTGCTCCAGGGGTTAGCATTGTGCTCGTCATCTTCTTGACGTGATTTGAGACTTCATATTTCACGCCGAATTGATGCGTGGTCTCAGAGTCATCTGGTTTACTTCTCGCTTCCCATTTGAATCATTTGGTCATCATTTGTATGTGATTCCTGCGCTTCAGCTGCATCCGAAGGTAGCCCTGTGGCCGCATTTCCGCTCTGCGGCCCCGCCCTTCGATGTTGATTCCTGACAACAGATATATATCAACATTCTTCACCTCGCAAGACGAAATGATCTTGCCTCCTAGGACATGAATGATTCAATGCAATCGCTGTGCGGTTAGCGTGCAAGCAATGAGACGAATCCTGAACATTGACCGAATCACCACTCCAACTCACATATGTTGCGCCAAGCCTTCCATGAATCCGCTATTAGTATCCTAGCTATGAAAACCCAATTTGTGGGGCCTACCTCTGCTTGCAATCGTCCAGGCCCTCGGGAACTCTTCCGCCGTATTGCGTGTGACGTTTATGGTATCAGCAATCTGTATAAACTCTCAAGTACCAACCATGAAGGCAATGAAACTGAGCCCTGAACGTTTTGCACCAGTGCCTTTCTGTGCTTGAAATGGATTTGAAAGCGAGAATGCTCGCATGAAGCTTTCCGAGTATTCCCCTCGAACGCACGGATTCCAGTGCATCAAGTAAGAATTTGAAGCCAACATCCGGCGACAAGTAACCGCATGCCAAACTGAAAGGCCGGATACGTATGACGGAGTCTGATTCATATAACCCAACATATACATCCACCCGTATCTTGCTCGAGATATCCACCAATCATGTTTGCTATCAGCCGACTAGGTGGAATCGCCAGTCTTTTCACCTAAATGCAAGCCTCACTTGAAGCTATCTCTTATTAAATCCATTTGCTGGTTTGTTCGGGACCGCAGTTTACACTCCAAAAAGCACAGTTCTTGCCTGATCGTGTCCACCTGTTGGGCTTGGCCATCTTTCAGCTGGAACATATCTCCTGTCTCCCCAACCTCATCATTTAGGTCTGGAGCATGTCCCCCTCTGTCTAAAGACAGAGTTGGTGCGACAGGGAGATATTTAAACTTTGCTTTGGGGGTAAGACCTCGCTCCGGTTCTGGATTCTCGTTCCCGAGGGATAGCGGATCAGGTTGGGGAACAAAACCAAGACTCGCATGTTGAGGTTCTGGTACCGTGCTGTCTTCGTCGCCCGAGTTTTCTGTCGTGGCCATCTCCCATGGTATGGATACATTTTGATCATGGCGTGAACCTCCGATGTATCCCTGCTGGTATGACAGGGTTACCGGCGGAAATTCTGTAGCTGCAGGATACTGTGCTAAGAATTGGGATCGCATAAAGTACCAAGGAATGCCATCGAGCGTCTGTTGGCTCGCATACATTGACGACGGTGAAGCTCCATCTGGCGCAAAGTCGTCGTATGATTGGTAGCTTTGTTGGGGAAACTGAGTAGTTGGTTGCTCACTTGTTTCCCCATACTGCATGGTGTAATCCATCAATTGTTTGTCCATGGAATCGGCCTGTACGTCCATCGTCGATGGCACAAAGACACCCGGGTAGGTAAACGGGTCGTCGTCTTCCTCCATGTTCAAATCCAGATCACCATCTTTCAATATCATCTGAAATTATCCGACAGTCCATCCATAGATTGTAGATTTAGTTGGCTGTAATAGGTGAGAACGCACTTGTTCTGCAACGTGTTACAATTGGAGGGATGCTTGTAATGTTGATGATGGAATGATGGTGTGGTGTTGAGGCGGGTGGAGAATAACCTTGATGATGTTACCTCCATTCTCTCTCGAATTGTGGAAATAATTCTCGAATGTGTATTCTTCTTCATATGTGTAAATTTTCAAGAGATTTACACAATGCAGGGTAACAGCTGATTTCGGATTTTTCTCGGTTCGCTGCCCCATCACCAACATCACAACGACGCTAGAATGACGTCAGTGGCAAGGAGCGTCGACCGGGAAAATTCAAGCTTCTGGGTGAATGTGTGGCAATTAGCAACAGCCGACGTGGCATTGTAGCACATGGCAATCACCGAAAGCTCATTCCAGTGACATCCAGGCTAGAATACATCGTGACGGAAGGATGCAAAAATAGCCCAAATTTCCATGCGATTCCAGACTAATGCCTGTCGATACTGGTGACATGAACCCTTGCTCCCACCTGTGGGCTTTTGACCAATACTGGATCAGCAGTGTCACATACACAACACCGAAACGCACGGCAATGGCCTGGTCGGCTGGATTAACGCAGATCACCACCGTGTGGTGGCAATACTGACGCCAACGTGGCCTAATTCAAGCCGGATCTCCCTCGCATCGCTTGTAGTGTGAACCATGCGTAGGTTGAGGCTTGCATAGTGGCTTGTCTCCAAAGCTCTGACAAGCTGTGCGTGTTTGAGGCCCTGACCCTGACGCGTCGTTGAATCTGAATGGGATCCGGTGCAAAAATTACGTCACTCGAAACTGCTGACCAGGAATGGATTCCCCGCACTGTATTTTGTTATCTGGGGCCACGGTTTCTGCAGCATCCATTGATGAATTAAAGATGATAAATATCGGGTGATGGTACAATGAGGTTGATGCCAAGCCTTTGATGGGTGACGGCAGTGATATCACTCCACGGGTCTCTTGGCACATCACCCAGATGAGAACGGGGTCTTCCTCAATGCACAGTCAATACCGATTGCGAATGTTAAAAGTGCATGTTGAGTAACCCTGAGAAGTCTTGGGAAACCCCGAAATCGGCAGACCAGTCTGTCCAGCCATGTGTTCGCTTGCGATGGGATGATTTGGCCAACGGATTGTGGCATAAACTTGTGCAGCATCCCCTCGACCTTGCACTCGCTCAAGAGTCACACCTTATTTCCAAGCATATTGAATGGCTCCAGTGGTGCAGATTCATCAGCTACTTCGGTCATATTCAAGATGTATGTTGCAAGGCGCTATCATTATGGACAGCTGCGCATGTCGCGGTTAGACTGGGCCGTTCGAATATTCCAGACTCAGCACGCGAGCAATGCATGGTTCTACATCATGCCCTACTGGTCTGCGACGGACTTTGTAGCCCAGGTTAGCATTCCCTTTCTGTTTGTTTTTGCTAGCATGTCTCTTGCTCTGTCTTCCATGTAGGTTGCCTTGTCAATATAAGAAGATCAACTTTCGGTTCATCTTGGGCTTCGCAACATGGATCGGGCCTTTTGGGTTTTCGCTACTGGAGTGCTTCTGTTCTCTGCCATTGCTTGGGCTTTTTTTTCTTGGTATCCCACTCATCGTCTTACTCTGGCAGCTGTTGTGGGGGGATGCCGACATCGAGACCGGAAGACTGGATGATCACTGATCGCAATGCCTCAAAACATCTACGGACACGATGCTCGCCGCTGTATCCGGGATATTTTTATTTTCGAAAGGCTAGGGCATGCCTTATTATTTCCCAAAACTGGCTGGGTTTGAAGCGAGCTCGCTGCTTACCCGATACTTGTCAGCAATATCAGAGAGCGAGGTTTCTGTGAGGAAGTGAAGCTCGGGCCCTTCAGAGGCCACGGCGCCTTTAGACCCCACTAGCACACAGGGACAGCGCACGGACCCCGTGGCGCACCATGAATGGGGAACGACACTGCACTGCCAACTCGTGGAAGAAGGTGACAAATGTGAGTTGGATATGCAGATTCAATCGGAGTACTTGTCAGACTGATGAGAAATAACTAAACGAGTTGACCAATATAAACAAATACTGTAGAAATACTGGACTTCCATATTTTCATTTCTCACGGTCCCAAGACTGTGCTTTTTGACTAAAATTCCAGCACCTTCTCGTAGCTTCCACATGGTTCCCCTAACAAATGGAGCCATCTCGAACCATCACATCAGCCAAATTGCTAAGCATCCGGCAACACCGGCCAGGCTGCCAGATCAATACGTGAAGTGTATCTGATTTCTACAAAAACTAGATCTGTTGCTCCTTTCAGACCGTTTTCATTCTCATCAGCAACTACAACACAACAACCAAACCAACAAGCTCCTCACCAGCAACACCGCCAATCCCTCTTCTATCCCACTCATCCACCAACCCTTTTAAACTACAAAATGGCTTTCCCTTGCAAGTCTTACAACTCTGAGTCCTCCTTCAACTCGCTATTCCGTTTCCTCGAAGACTTTGAGAAGCACTCGGCCCGCCGCCAAGCCCCCGTTCCACAATGGCAGCCCAAGTTTGATGTTCGCGAAACCGAACAGGCATTTGAGCTCTACGGCGAATTTCCCGGCGTTGACAAGGACGCGGTTCACATCAAGTTTGTTGATCCTCAGACCGTCGTCATCCACGGCAAGACAGAGCGCGTCTACTCTTCTGCACCTGCAGAGCAAAAGGTGGAGAAGACAGCGGTAGACGAGCAGGCAAAGGAAACCGAGTCCAAGAGAAACTCGTACCAGGCTACTGTCGAAGACGAAAGCGAGTTTGAGACTGTGTCTTACGATGGAGACGAGTCATCAAAAGAGGCCCAGACCAACGAAGATCAGCATGTCGAAGCCGAATCGCCCAAGCAAACTGAAGAGAAGACTGTCGAGAATGTCAAGTACTGGCTTACAGAGCGCTCTGTAGGGGAATTCTCCCGCAGCTTCCACTTTCCCACGTTGGTTGATCACGAGGCTGTGACTGCCAAATTCAAGAACGGTGTTCTCTCCGTTGTGGTTCCAAAGGCTAAGAAGCATGAGCTGCGACACATTACCATTTTCTAAACGGTCTGAACTCATTTGTAACACCGCATTCCGGCTCAAGTGTTCGGATTGATTGGCAACGAGAGGGCTACATACGGCTAGGGGCGTTAATGACGGGCAATCATGGCTTGGTTTTCTTGGGTTTGGGTTTAATTGGCATCTTATCTCATTTTCCCTTTGTAATAAATGTCATTAATTAGAGAAATTGACTCAATGTCTACGAATTGTGTGGCTTTGAATGTGCATTAGGTCAGCCAACGAATTATCTTCATTGGCCGTGCATGTTAATGTCCAGAGACGTAATCCTGCTGCCACAAGTCTTGCCCTTTGCCTTGCTCGTTGGGAATGGTATTAGGAATTGGCGCTCAAACAATTGACTCCTAACACTATCCCCTCATTTTTACAAACACAAAGGCCAATGTGAGAGCTCTCTTATTCGACACTTTTGCGATGCACCTTGCAAGCTGTGCCCCACGGAGACCTTGTCTCCATCTACAGAAAACCTTTGTGAACTTTTACCCATTCTTCTTCATCATTCCAAGGAGTTAGTGGTTTAAGCCTTTGAACAAACTGAACAATGTCATTGTAGGGGCTCGTCAGGTCATCATCGCAGCAGCCCGTTGCAGAGCGTATGACGACCAAGATGCGGGCCTCGGACATGGCGCACTGCACCTGGGGCCAGACCTCTTCGGAAGCGGTCCTCCACTGGCCTTCTATTTGCTGCATGTGCGCGGCCCAGTACACCTGGAATGACGGCTGCTCCCAGCCCACGCATGTGTTGAGAAAGTCGCCCATGCGGACGCCAGCGGGCAGCTTCCTGACGCGAACGGTTTGAGAGTAGAGCCACTGGACGGCGCGGAGGTGGACGATGCCAAGCGTGCGGGCGGGCGGTTGGCACACCAGCATCCGGCGCCAGCTCGCCTCTGGACGCAGGAAGATTGCAAGGCTTGTGTCGGCCCAGGGCATATCCGTAGTGGGCTCGGAGCTCATTTTGTTGTGGAACCAAGTGGGAAACGCCGTTTCCAGTAGCGGATTGAGTTGCTGCTCGATGTGTTCATTGCTGGCTCCATCTAGGCTGGGATCTGGCTCGACGGGCAAAAAGAATAGAGCGCGTTGGAGTGGACGGGAGCTTTTTATCAACTCCCACCAGCAGCGAGACACGAGTTGGGCGCTGGTCAGCAGCGTCCGCAAATCCAGCTGCAGCAGTATCGACTCCAGCAGCTCGGGCGTGTTGATGACGGCGCTGCACCGAGACTGATTGCTGTCGCTCTGATTACTTGCAAAGTCCAGGGTTTGATGTGCCATCATCGTACGCGCAGAGCACCAGGTGTTGACGATACCAGTTTTAATAGGCCATTTCCCGACACAGCGGGTGGCGAGAGCTGTCATGTGGCTTGCTTACGTTGGCCAGAAGGCCGGACTTGGAAACGCCCGAGCCCGCCCGTTTGCACAATGAACTAACTACAGTGGCTACAGCTAAGTTCCTGAATAATGCTTGATGAGATCGGTTCTCAAAATTGGACATGGCCAGGACCACTGCATCATGTACTGTTCATGCCCTTGGTCCATCGCTTCTCCCTAACGAAAGGTTGCCACCAGTGCTGTCGAGAGAGGAGGGAGCTACCCTCTCGACAGCACTGGTGGCAGAGGCTTTCGTTTAATAAGGGAAATTTCTCCCGACGTGATATCGATGCTGAGGGCGCTGGGCTATTTATCTTCGTCATGACCCCGCACTGAACCCGACGATGTTGTCAGCACCACTGCTACAACTGAGCGGGGTAAGTTGCCGATCTTCGGGACATTTTGCCATTGCCTGCGCGCAAGCAAAATGGAGGGTATCGATTGCGACACGATGGAACAATGCACGCATTCGATGAAACGCAATGCTGCAATCTTCACAAGCCTAAAGCATGCTTGAAGGCGCTGAGAACCCCACGTTACCGTCTGTCGTATTCTAGCCCACATCGACACAGCGCCTAGATCGACCACAGTAGGCAAGTGAGCGTACAGCGGCAAAACCATTTTTCCAAGATTCTTTCATGTTTCATCAACAGCATTATTTTTAATTTTGTGAATGAAGTTAAAGAAACATGATAGCTGCGAAATTCCGGTTGTTTGGGCATTAATCATCCTCCGTTCAGCCCTGGGCTTCCTCCTTTTGCCAACAATACCGCACAGCAGAAGCCCTTACTGACAAGATACAGGGTTCAAAGATGCGGTAGAAGACATGAATTATATCCTAAGGCTATTATAGATATCCGGGTCTACGGATACTTATATAATTTGTCCAGGAGAATGTAAAGCTAGTGCACTGAAACTATGAACATCAAAGGTGCCGTCTGATTTCTATATGCGAAAAGGTTTATCCATTCCATCGAAATAATATATTTTCTTTCAAAAACAGCCCAATAATCAACTTGAGATATAGGTTGCGAGAACGAGAGACGTATCCGCATTAGATACGAACACACATTGGAATGAAGTAAGCGAACCCCCGGTGGTCAGGGGCTGCCAAGCACACCTATGAGCAGGATTGTGAAGATGGTCCAGAAGCTTGAGCTCTTTAGTTCTCCTGCTTCAGTGGGAGGAGGCTGCCCTTCTTCTCCAAAGAGGGCATTTTCACCACCATCAGATGGAGGGCTGTCATGAAGAAGCGGTGTCTGATGTCATGAAGACATCTCTTTTCTTCTCAACGCAGCTCCTGCATTGGTGCTTCGAGGATTTACAATACATCAGGAGCTTCGTGTGAGGATTTGATTAGTGAAGGAATGAAGGAAAAATTTACCGACAGAAACAGTAATGAGATCGTGTGGGGATCTGACGCCATAACACACCATAAATCCACCAATATCAGCAAGGAGTAAGTCAATGGCCAGAGCTGAAATATAGTTGAATGAAGAGCTAATCTAAGAAATTGGAAAATAGCTCTCAAAAACAAACGTCAATGAGATAAAATGTGTCATTTCTAACTCATGCTTGATACAATGTCAGCATGTCGAAGATGGGAACTGTTAAACAGGTACGCAGAAAGCATGATGACTAAGAACCACGCTTTAGCCTCGATTACAACTTAATTACCCGAAATACTAATTGATTTAACCAGATGCTACTTGTCAGTACTCAGAATCATCAACAACCCCAACTCTCTGGCAACGGTATTCCAGCGACCTACCCTACAGAGTAACATTGACCTGGCGGGGACTCTTGAGACGTTTGTGCACCAGCGTTGGTTGAGGTTATGAACCCTCTCCTGCTCCCTTTACACTAAGCTATTATTAGAGTTTTACTCTCTCAGTATAACGTAGGGTGAGATATATTGCAGCCTGCCCTTGGACACTTTTCACAGCCATGTGAGACAATTTGGAGCGATTGCCTGTTTAGGATAAGCCTCGGGTAGTGCTTGGACCCTTTTGTCTTGTTCGTTAGTTAGCTTCAGTGCCTTGGTCATTCCTCTGTCAAAGGTTTTGCTTAAGGTGATTGACAATTAGCAAATTGGCGCCTGTGGTCCATCTCAGAGGGCTTTGAATTTCCATTTTTCAGATCACAACCAGTGCCACGGACACAGTGCGACAATCATCAGCCCTGAGGATGAAGCCACTCAGCTCAACGCAATGTTGTTATTGGCCACCATTGGCAAAGTGGGTTTGCTAATCACGCGGTCCGAAAACCAACCAAGCTGCTCAAGGCCAGATTGATCAACAGAGGTGCATTCGTGAAGCGTGCGCTTTGCATCAATCACACAATTGCATAGTAAATTTCATTGGCCTGCACAAAATGGCTTTCGAGGGTCGCTTGGTTATCATTGCCGGGGGCATCGGTACGTACAATCAAGCTGCATTCTGTAAAACCGTAGTCTAATCCGGGAAAAGGTGGTCTCGGAAGCGCTGCTGGCAAGCTGTTCCAGGAGCAGGGCGCCAAGCTCGCTCTCCTGTATGCGCCTTTTGAGGCCTCCAAAGTCGAGCCGACGCTGGAGGAAGTCTACGGCTCGAACCGCTCCGGCATCGCAACGTACCAATGCGACATTACCAGCCCTCAATCTGTCGAGGAGGCCTTTGCCGCCATCGCAGCTGATAATGCCGCGTTCCCCAGCTTCCTGGTCAACAGCGCCGGCTACGTCAACCTGACGCCGCTCGAGGAGACGACGCCCGAGGACAGCCTCCGCCACTACATGATCAACCTGTACGGGCCCACGCTGACGGGCCAGGTCTTTACGCGCATGTACCTCAAGGCCAAGGCCGCCGCCCAGGACACGGCCCCCGGCGCGAGGATCGTCAACATTGCAAGCCAGGCTGCCCACGTTGCGCTCGACAACCACGGCGCCTACTGCGCATCCAAGGCTGGTCTCTTGGGCTTGACAAGGTGCCAGGCCAACGAGTGGGGTGTTCATGGAATCACGGCCAACTCGGTCAGCCCGGGACCTGTGCTCACAGCCCTTGGAAAGAAGGCATGGGGAGATGAAAAGGTTCGAACAGAGTAAGTGTCCACGATGATATTGCTGTTTATTTCTATGGAAATCATGAATCTGACCTCGTCATCTAGATATCTGAAGGCTGTTCCCACCGGTGATCTTGCTGAGCCCGAGGAGGTTGCAAACATTGTCTCTTTCCTCTGTCAAGATTCTTCAAAGAACATCAACGGCGCAGACTTTAGACTCGATGGAGGGTATACTGCTCGATGAGCTGGCATGATGATGAAGACGCAAATTTCTGTGCTTAGCTCACCTAATGGTATTTATCCTGTGTCTAGAGCTAAAGCAGATCATGGCTACACAGGATAGTCAAATGCGGCTGCGACTCACATATGAATCTTCAAATGAATTAACGAAAAGGAATTTCAATTATCTTCACTCTAACAGCAGTGATTTTGTAATGTGTATGGCTAGACTTGTATGAGGCTCAACCGTATTGAACCTGGAGACGAAGTGGTGAACGTCCAGACAGATCAGTCGCATGACTTAAGGAAACAGCCTGGTACTCTGATACCAGGACCAGATGGAAAGTGTTGCCGGACTCAAGTCCACAGCTCAGGAAACCATCGTCCCCACGTGTGCAGGTAATATAATCCTGCGAGCCTGGGGAGGCAGTGGCAAGCCTTTGCTCTGACCAGAAGGCAAAGACCTCGTAATTAGGCACAGAGGTGCTGGCAGTAGCCCAGTAGACTTTGCTGTCTCCATCCATGACAATGGAAACGCGATTTGTAATAGGATCGATGGATAGCGTGCCAGATTGCCCCAAGCGGGAGGTGGCCCATGACAGCGCGACGTAATTGTTGCTGGCGTGGAAGTAGGGTTTGGTGTAATGGGTGACACCACTCTGCTCATAGGCGGTGAACTGTCTCAGGAGGAGAGGAACTGCAGTGGATGAGGCATCTGCTGTGGACGAGGTACTAGTTGTGGATGAACCATCGGCTGAAGATGAAGGACCAGTTGTAGACGGGATTGAAGATGAAACGTCAGTTGTGGGCACAACAATGATAGAAGAGAAACTATCGGTTATAGACGAGGCCGCTGATGCAATATTAGTTGTGGGTGAAATATCGGTTGTCAACAAAGCCTCGTCTGTGGAGGAATCGCTGATTGAGGACGAAGTACCGGTAGGCGATATTGCAGATGTGGTCTCGATTGTGGATAAATCATCTGTCGAAGCTGAAGTAGCACTAGATGAGATTGTAGATGACACATCAGCAGATACACCATCAATTGAAGATGAAGTAACAGCGGTAGACGAGAACACAGATGAAATCTCGGCCGTGGTCTCGGTTGATGGTGCATCTTCAATTGAGGATGAGACATCCGATACGGACGCGTTTGCAGATGAAGTTTCCGTCGCAGAAGAAGCCTCGGCGAGGGTTCAAGTGCCAACAGACGAGATCGCCGATGAAGTTTCGGTCAAAGAAGGTTCAGTAAAGGATGAAGCTGCAGCAGATGGAATTGTAGATGAAACATCAGTGGATGTGCCATCAATTAAAGACGAGATACCAGTGGCAGGTGGGTCCATAGATGAAGTCTCAGTCGTCGACGAAGCCTGGGTCAAGGACAAAGTACCAGTGGACAAGGTTGCAGATAAAGTCTCAGTTGTGTATGTGGTATCAGCCGCGGACACTGCCTCCTCGGTCGTGGTTGTGGCTGTGGCGCTGGCCGTGTCAGTCGATGGGACGCCACTGGTCAACAACGACGCAATGCTGGTAGCTGACTTGGTCTCCGAAATGCCAGAGGCGCTCGTTGCCCGCGTGCATTGTCTCGCACTCGCAGCGTCGGCGATGAGCAGGGAGAAGGCAAGGGCCCATAATCTCTGGATATGCATACTCACACCAGCAGTGAAGCACAAGCGGATGTGAAATGGAGCAAGCCCTAAATGTGGGAGGCAACGCTCCCTTATTTTCTTTTTCATATTTGGCCGCTCTACTCTCCCTTGAATTCCACCGCCGCGCTAGCACAGGGGCTCATCTGCTTGAGACCTGAATTACTTGTGGGTCTTCAGCCACTCGCCTCTGGTGACATGGTGACGGGTTACTAGGCGGCGTCGAGGCAATATGCTAGCCAAATGGAGAGGCAAATGGCGCGGTTTTGTAGACACTATTGCCTCGCCTCGGACCTATGCAGGTTAGTCACAGTCGACGTATCTAACGTGGCACCCTCTCTGGCCTGAAGCGATGTAGCTTCAAATAGTTCAGTTATTTGTCGCTACATAGAAATGAATTTTGCTGGTATAACTGAGTTATTGACAGAGTCGCATGATCGGGGTTTTGTCTCATACAAAAGGTGGCGAATGCTGGGTCCACGATTACATCTAGATGTTCACTTTTTGATGCATAGGCCCAAGTTAATCATTGGCGCATACAGTAAAACATGAAGTTCATTCAAAGATGGCTTTGAATTGGGAGCAGCCCATTAACAAACGGTGTCAAATATCTTCTTGGAGCAAACGCACCAGGGTGCAAAGCACCTCATGGAGAGACTGCAGCGACATTCCCAAGTCCTACACGGACCTGGTTGTGGAAAATCCCAACACGCCATTTGCAGGCTATATTTCCAAACCGCAGGGCATTCCCACTTTAAAACTTCTCTACATAGGGTCGGATGTCGATTTCCTGTGTAAATGCAGACCGGTGCTGTGTGTGCAGGTTCCAGTACGTCTCGGCGATCTGGAGGTTCGTCAGCAACCTTGAGCCACGCGCATGAAAAATTGAAACTTACAGCTTCTGGCTTGATTTTACCATCCTCGGCCCCATCGTTGGCGGCCCAGCCCTTCATTGCCGGAGTATCGATGCCGCCGTCGATGATGGCGTGGGCGACGTGGACACCCTTGGGCCCAAACTCGCGGGCCAGCGATTGACCCATGGCTCGCATTGCAAATTTGCCAGCGGCGAAAGAGGCAAAGTTTGCCGAGCCCTTCATGGACGCAGTGGCGCCCGTGATGATCAAAGTGGGAGGGTGTGGTGATGTTCCCGTTGATTCAAGCAGGAGCGGCACAGTCTTTTGCGCAAAGTTGAAGAAAGCTTGGCTAAGCAAGCGCATTTGTCAGCGATGAGCAGCAGAGGGGCGAGGGAATCAATCTGCGTACGCTGAACTGAGTCCCGTGCTGCAATCTTCCGGGGTAAGCTCTAGGAAGGGCTTCCTCATGAAGCCAGTGTTGACATTGTACACGGCTGCGGCCAATTTGCTGTCCGGCAGGTCCTTCTTGATGGAGTCAAATGCGGAATTGACGGCGGCAGCGTCAGATACGTCTGTAGTGATGCCAACTGCGTGGCCGCCGGCCTGCGTAATCTCCGTCACAATATCTCGGTAGCTGTCGGGCCTGCGGGCAAGCAAGACAACCGAGTAGGTTTTGGCGAAGCGAAGAGCAGCAGCTCGACCTGACATGAAGCTTAGTATCCAACAAGATGCAGTATCAGTGGCTGCTTGGCCTACCTGTGCCAGCTCCTACACCGGCGATGATTGCATAAAACGGGTTGGGTGCCATGCTTGGGGTTGTATCACGATTCACTGCGTGTAGAAAGGCCACTGTTTGGAAAGCTGGAGGATTTTATCTGATGCTCGAGGCTCAGCTTAGGTGAACGCGGGGCTGATGCATGGTCATCGCCAGAGCTCGCCGCCACTAATGTCGATCGGGAGAAGGCGATTGGGCCGCTCCGGAGCGGGCATCGCATTTCATCGGACACCGAGTGCACCCTCATTCGTCAAAGTTGAACCCAATCCCCAGCCACGTGTCCAGGTGCCTGGCTCGGACACCGAGAATCCGCCCGCTCAACCTTCTAAAGTCATCACGCATGGGACAAAGGGTTCAATTAGGTGATACTAGCATCATTTTTATTTCTACGCGCTTCTAGTTCAATTACGAGATTGGAGTGCATCACCACCTCCGCTCTGCACACGCGGCCGAACTGATCAGACCCTCCCGCTTTTTCGGTCAATTGGCATCGGATGGTTGTGATTGATAATACGCATCATCCAGGGGATCTTCATCAAGAATCTTTTCCGCGTTGCAGACTTCAGGGTAGTCGCCGCCCGCCTTGGCAACAAGGTGTCTCTTCAATGCACGTAGGGCTTCCCAGTCATCTCTTGACTTGGTCCAAAGGACATGATGTTCACCCCATTCGTCCCAGTCGAAGTTGAAGTTTCCATGTGTTGTGAAATAGGTGAGCTGATAGGGTTTGAGGTTCACAAGGTTGGGGCAATTATGTCTCAGGTAGGTGAACAGCTCGGACCAGTTCCCACCGTCCCCGTGTATTTTGACGTCGTGAAAATCGATGCATTCTATCGGCGAAAACTTGCCGTCGTCGGATGGGTTCAACAGTTTGGTGAGGGACGAAACGCTGGCCCATACGCGGCGTAGCGATAAGAATCGAAGACCATTGGAACAAGAAGAGTTGACCCAGTCGAGCCTTTCCAGGTCGAGGAAATGCGTTCCCTTGATTCCCAGAGATTCAAGATTCGGGCATGATGCCACAAAGGTCCAGACAGCATCTTGGTGAGCTTTGTTGGGAAACTCCAGCTGCAAGTTGCTGGCTGGCTGGTGATCAATCTCTTCAGCCCCATTCATAAATCCATGCGCGTGTTCTGACCAGGGTGACCCTTGCGTGGGATAAGAGTTGTAAGAACCATCTTGGCCAGAGTCGTCCATGATGTGTATGCGTATGTGCTTCAGCCGAGAGTAGGCATCTGTCGTCATAACTTCTGCTAACCGCGCAATATCTCGGGTACTCGGTACGTCAAGACGGAGATCGACCAAGTGCTGAAATGTATTGGCTTTGAAGGCAAATTGGAGGGTAGAGAATATTTCCTCGATTGCTTTGACGTCATAACATAAAACCGTGTCACCCCTGACCCCAAATTGGGTGAAACTGGAAGGAAAGGAAACATGCAGGGCCGAAACACGGCTGAGACTAGCAAACGCATCTCTCACGAGACCATGTTCACTGGACTTATCCACATGAAATTGCGGTGGAGCGCCATCAGCCCGAGGCAATAATTGATCTTCATATCTGTGAGAAGCCTTGTATGATCCTGTCCATTGCTCCCTGTCTGCAATTAATGTGGAATCGAATCTATACCATCTCTGAAAGGTTGCGACATCAATGAGGTTTTTCAACTTGACTTTCTTCATCAAACCATCTTTTTGCGTTATGCAACATGCCGACGATCGATCGAGCTGTTCCTTTGAGTGGAAATCAAAAGGCCACCAGAAGGAGTCCCTGAGAAATCTCGAGGCGCTTGCATTCCAGTCGCGCGATACCAGTCTCAAGGTCAACAAAATTGCCAGGTCGGGCTGCTCGCAGAATAGTGGGCTTTTTCGCTTCACATGGTCGCTGTCTTCAGAGGGAATATTTCCGTATTTGTCTTCCTCCCAGATGTACCAATCATTGATAACGTGGTGGGAAAATTGGCGAATTATCTCATCTCTTATCTCTAGAGGAAGCTGCATCATATTTCACTTGGCCTGTGTTGGATCGTCTTGTCCAGCGACTATTGCTGAGTTGATGAAGATTTGGGGGGACAAATGATGCAACCGGTCGCAAGTTTGGGCTTGGTGTGTTGGGCTGCGGGCTGCATTACAGGGGCCAATTCTTCCTGCACGTGACACAAACCTTGAGGGGAGTGTCCAACGCCATGGTGAGAAGTAGCAGAACAAGGTATAATGCACCTTGGGATCTGCTGAAAGTAATGAACGGGTGATTTGTTTTTACTTCAAAGTCGAAGTGATCAAATTGCACAATAAAAAAGCAAAATTCCCTGCGAGTGTGCAAAGAACCGTGAATATTCAGCGCCCCATAATAAGAATGCCTTATGGCTATCAATTCTGACGTGTGTGATTCAGTTTCAAAAGGGAGGCTAAGCTCTGCATGCACGCATCACTATTCCCTTTTCCTCGGCAGGTATCGCCAATGTAGCCTCATTGCCAAAGAGGCCATCGCCCAGGGACCAGGAACGACCACTATAACGACCACTTGTAGCGCTCAAGTTCCACTGATACGATTCAAATTTTGGATATTTCTTGTCGCACGGCCAAGTCAGCAATGATTTCTTCACTCCCTCCACCAACAACCTGTGCATGTTAGTACGGTTGAGAAAGTGATATTTCGACATGGGACACTTGCCATCATTCTCAAGTCACGACTGATTTGCTCCACAGTGGCACCGGGCCCTCCTTTTTGATACCCAGCTCCTCCAAATATCTGCTGCGCCTCCCGCGCCGCCAACTCCAGCATCTGACCCCCCTGGACTTTGAGCAGCGCGATTCTGCTGGCAATATCGGGGCTCTGCCAACCCAAAGGCGCCCCGTTGATATGAAAGGCGACCTGTTCCAGCCAAGCCCAGTGAGCTTCCACTCTGTGGGCTAATTCGGCCAGCTTGTGTCGAATAATTTGATTGGAAATAAGCGGCCGCCCAAAGGTTTCGCGCTTGCTGGCATACGCGAAAGACAGCGCAAGACATGTCCGGCTCTTGCGGTTACATTGAACGGCCATCCCGAACCGCTCCTTGTTGAAGTTGTACATGATGATGCGGAATCCTTCATTCTCTTGGCCGACCAGATTCTCCACGGGCACTTTCACGTTTTCAATATGGACATGTGAGGCGCCACCGGCATTTTGTCCACTGTTGTGAATCTTCTCATGGAACACACCAGATGACTTCATTGGAATGACAAGCAAAGAAATGCCTTTCATCCCTGGGCCGCCTGTCCTGACTGCCGTTGTCATGTGTGTCGCCCACGGTGTGCCGGTGATCCACTTCTTGGCGCCATTGACAATGTAGAATTTACCATCAGCAGTTTTCTTAGCCGATGTCTTGATGCGGGCAACATCAGAGCCCCCAGTAGGCTCCGTTATTCCCAGTGAGAAATTTGTATCCCTCGTGAATAGTCCCGGTAGCCATTTGGCCTTCTGCGCCTCAGAGCCAAAATTGAGGATGGGGGGCACTCCAATCACGGATGCGCCTCCAAGAGCAACTCCAACTCCGCCTTCGATCCGCGCCATCTCATCTACGGTGATGAGATGATGAAATATGTCCCTTTCCTTGCAACCAAGGCCCGCCACTTTGTGTACGTGAGGCGGGCGATATTCGTCAGGGACATCATCAAACGGGATACCGGACTGGCAATATCTCAACGCCTCTTCTGGTGGGACATCACCCTTTTCCTCCCACTCCAAAGCGCGCGGCAAAATGTGAGTATCGACATATTCTCTGATTTCGTTTCTCAACTTGCGATGCGACTCATTGTAATACGGAGAAGACAACGTTCGGTGCCAGCACGGCTCGCTCCACGGCACCCGTTCATCCAGGTCGAGTTTGGAGTCGGCCGTCATGTTTGCAATATTTTTTGGTCCAGCAGAAATAATAGACTGGAGAAATAAATTGGCACGGGAGAATGGAAAGGGAAAAAGTGCCCCTTGGATGCGATTTGGTTTGCTGGTTAATAAGGTCTGACCCAAATACGACGTCATTTAGCCGAGGTTCGACAAAGCCATCGTCTCTCTGGGCGGCAAACGTGGGCAGGTCAGAACGCGGGGAAAATTTGCAGCTTAATGCAAGCACATTCAATTAAGTTTCCACCTCTTCCCATCACTCAATATGCGGAGAATATGGTCATTGCCTGGTATTTGTGGCCTCCAAAACAGATGGAGATCTCATTTGCAATCATGACAGGGATCTCCACAGCAGTCGCATAAATTGGGGATGAGAGCGATTGCTATCCCTTTGAGTGTGCTAAACCTGCACATGGGTCACTGTCTCCACATAGCTAAACATACAGATCACTACTTCAAGAAGTTAGCAATCCTCCAATAATTGTAATTTTCCCTGGGGAATTCTAATAAATGAGGTAATGGTATTCATCGGCGCAATATTGCTACCTATACTAAAGTAATATTCTTTATTATAAAATTTAAGTAGGTAACAATGTACTATTGAGTTAAGATGCCTTTATTGGACATAAACCCTGCAAGTGACTCAAATTCAGGCTTAGCATACTAAAAGGGATAGTGTTCGATCTGACCCTTTCGAGGGCTATTTCCTCTCAGCCAATTTGAACTTGACGAAACTATGACTAGATGCAGAAATTATTCTTCCCGAAAAGAATCACCCGAACGTAGGTATCCGGGATTACTCAACACCTTGATCTGCCGAGTTTGTCTGACTGTCTCGGAGGCCTTTCCAAAGTAGCGATTTGACTTGAAGCTAAATCCCGGTCAGCATCTCACTTTCAAATCCGATTTTCACCACATACCTCCAGTGAAGATTGCCCCGAGCAAACGCTTTGATACTTTCCACGTAAATTTGGACCTGAGAATCAATAGGCTCTCCCCAAGAAGGCAAATTTGATTCCGCCTTTTCCCAAAGGAAGATGCGACTCTGGTAAATCTCCATCACTGTGTCAAAAGATTTCTGCGCCGACATGCCATCCATGCGACACGCTGCAATCATGTTGTGCGGGACATCTTCGGCCTACTAAATGTCAGCCTTTGTTATCTTTCTCTCCTTTGCCTGCGTACCTCTTCTTTAGAATACGATAGAACATCATTGGCACTAGTCGAAAGTCAGAACGTATCGTGTTGAGACAAATGGAAAAGTTACATAGTGATCAAATCTTTGCCCATTATCTGAAGCTCCTGAATGCATGGGTCTTCAAAGACGCAATCTGGAAGATTTAGGTTTTGACAATACTCCAAAAGAGGATAAATTGGATCAACGCCAACGGATTTACGGCGAGTAATAATCATATCTTCTAGAGATAACGTCGTATCACTGGAGTAGTCCTCGACGTGCGCCAGCACTCCAGTGCAATAGTTTGACATCGCTTCGGCATACCGTCGTTGGATACCTTGTGAATTATCAGCAGCAAATACTCGAAGGATCGTGGGAAAGGCATACCAGTTGATTTCTAGAGATGTTCAGCAAAGCCATCAAGAGTAAAGTGAGTTCACCAAACATACCTTGAAGAGTCTAGTCACAAGATCGTCGTGCGCCTTGACAACGGGAAGTCGTGGGTAAGTTGGTTTCTGTCCCAGGACAGGCTCCATTAAGCTGCGCATAATATGCTGGGCTTGCTTTGGATCACTTTTAAAATCTCCATTATCAAACACTAAGGGTGTTAGAGACGATATTCCAAGGGCCTTGTCACTTACAGTCATCAAATGGAAAAATCTAAACTCTTGGTTATTTTGCTGGGTCTATATGTGAACACAGAGAACCTACCCATATGCCCCAGTCACAAAGAAATTTAAAATCCTCTCGGGACGCATGGGGGATGGCAATGGAAGCCAGGTACGCAAAATCACATTTGCGGATGTTGTTTTGGACTTTGAATGGAAACGAACAAAGGCTGATTTGTTAGTTGGGAGTTCAGGCCCCGAAATGACAGCCACTCACTTGAATAGCCATTCCTCTGTTTCAGGCTTAACTACATTGTAGTAGGGATTGATATCTATCCCTCGATTCAAAAAGGACTGGAATAGATCTGGAAGAATGACGATCTGATGAACAGGCTGGGGTTGGGAGACTAATTCCGAGGATGAAACGGACTTTTTGATCACGTGGAGCAATACCCCACCCAATTCATTGAAGATTGAGAAGAAATAATAATAGATGGTTTTCATGATGAAGATGTGCTTAACAATCGGATGAGAGAGTAGCAGCGTAATGATGGATTTTGGTTGTGTTTTATCATAGGTGTTTCATTACCCAAACATTCTCCAAGACTCTTTATCTGTAAGGCTATCTCATCACACATTTAGCGCTGGGAATACGACCTGAGACAGGATCCAGTTTATTTTTGCCGACTCCATGCTGCGGAAGAGGAATCACGACGCCATACCCACTTGGCTTCGACGCAACGACACCATTTCGTCGGCCGTAGTTGGCTGGGACGGGATGGAAGACACTAGTCGATATTCTTCGGCAGGCTCAGTTGTGACTGACGATGCTCAAAATCGCAATAGGTAAAGAAGTATAGGAATGAAAATAGAATATTTCCAACTTGACTGTGCCTTCTACAAATGCTCTCACCCCGCCGCAAAACCACACGCCTTGTGACAAAGAAACCTTTTACACCTTCTTTTCTTGCCCTTATATACCATTCACATGCAAAGCACATAATAACTTATCACAATGACGTCAAAATTACGACGCAAACACACTTTCCAGTGGTCAGATATCCACTTGACGCCTGATCACATGAACCCGTTGCGTTACGAACGAGATGAGATGTGCGACAGGGCCTTGGAGCAAATTCAGGCCATTTCCAAAATCCCAAAATCTATCGGTCAGGCCCAAGGCAAGATTGACCTTTTCAACATTCTCCGTGATCACCGCGAAGATCACCCAGACCTCAAGCATTTCTGGACCGAGGTGCAAACCGTACCCGAGTGGGTTGATTGGGCCCAGCTCAAGCGCGGCCAAGTCTTCTTCTACCGCTATGGAGCTGCAAACGTTGTGGAACTAGCGCTCCAGGGGTTCCTGGTCGAGAACTCGTCGGCATCTGGTGTTGCCGAAGTCTTAGTGCGAACGGGTGGTTTCTCCACCTCCAAGCTGTGGCGGCGGCTCCTCGAGAGTTTCTCATACGTGCTCCAGATCACCGACGGCTTGGAATCAATCCAGCCTGGAGGCAGGGGTCACACGGCTAGCGTTCGGGTCCGCCTGCTGCATGCAGCTGTGCGGCAGCGGATGATGAAGATTGCCGAGACGCGCCCTGATTACTTCGACATGGACAAGTTTGGGCCGCCCATCAACACGCTTGATCTGGTGCACTCAGTTACAATCCTTGGCTGCAATAACCTTTGGCAACAACTTCCCATGATGGGGATATATCCGACCGAGCAGGAAAAGAAAGACTCGGTAGCCTTGTTTCGCTATGTTGGCCATCTCCTCGGCGCTCCAGATCGGTACTTTGCAACCGTAGCGCAGGCCAAGGCGACCATGGAGAGCATGATGGAACATGAGGCCCACATCACTCCAACCTCACATGTCGTCGGTCATAATTTTGTCGAGTGTCTCAAAGATATGCCGCCCTTCAATGTCTCGGTCGAATTCCTGAGCGCTAGCGCCAGGGTCTTGAACGGAGACGATCTCTGTGACGCGCTGGGCATCGCCAAACCCGGTTATCTAGCATACGCTTGCTTCCGGGGCCACTGCTGGCTCGTCCAGTCACTCGCGCTAGCGCAGCGCTTGAGTCCCAGGATTGATCACGCACTCACAACTTATTTCCATGACGTTTTTCATTACGCCATCAACGCAGGGCTTCCCGACGGCGCAGCCCAAGAGCTCAAGTACATTCCCCAAGCGGGAAAGCGGACTGGCAAGGAAGCTAACGATCGAAAACCGGTGCCATTCTTATCTAGGCCTGTTGAGGCGTTTTATTTTGTCGTGTTTCTGATAGGGCTTGGTGTAATTGTGGCTATGGCGGTAGTTGCCTTGCGAATCTTGACGGCGCTCGGGCTAAGGAAAGCTTCTCGTTTTGTCTAGCGCCCTTTTAGACGTCGGCATACCCAATATGTTTCAAAAGCTTTTACAGTTAAGTAATTAAAGAAAGATTATGCAATCTAAACCCCAATGTTTCATTCAAAAAATGACCGTGAACCTGAATTTGCATAGAACATGTGTTAGCTCTTACACCAACTTCATCGCCATCGCAATGCCCTTCCATCCAACCATTTAGCTGTCCTAAAGCTGCTTGTGCCTGATTCATAATAAAGCAGACGGGTATTAGATATGTACAAAATACAGGGCGCAAGATGCATTCTACGCATCATCATATTGGCTGGCATGGCGGCGGCGTTTACCGAAGGCTCCGCGTCTGCGCGGCTTGGAGATGATGGAATCTGCCCGATCTTCAGCTCTACACTGCATGAAGCGCCCATCTGGGATTTGTGTCTCAGATTTGATACCGATTGTGATACTAAGTTCGCGCGGTGTGATAATCTGAATCACCTGGATCCAACCAGCCGGTGGAACTTCGCCGAGGACAGTCACGACTTGAAGCTTAGTAGAGCGCCCACCCCTGAGCCGCCACGAATTCCGGTCGGCGCCACCAGGAGAGAAATCACATTTGTAGTGGCACCTACATTAGCACAGCCCCGTAAAGTTGTTTAATAATCCCGCAGATGCTATACCTGGTCAATCTTGACTTCCAACACCCATAACTCGATCTTGGCCGCAACTACCATTGCTCACGGCCGGTAGCGCGAACGCTAATTATCCCGTGTCTTGGTTCGGTTGATAGTCTAGCCGCTGAACCCGGTTCGGCTCTGGCGTCCACTTTCGACAGCCCTGTCCCATACACATGCTGCGATCTGGACCCATAACTGTACATGGGAACAGGGAACGGAACTGCTGAACATCCCCGGTATCTAAACGGTTCGCACACCGTAGGGAACGGTAGGCCTGATGGGTGTGGGGTTTTATTGATCTTGCTTCGAAGTTTCGAGTCCCCGGACTTGACCTGAGAGACAACAGAGCAAAAATTGATGAGGCAAACCGGAGTTCCGCAACTTACCAGATTGCCAGATTTTTTGCGTTGAATATCATATTTCTTTAGAAACAAAGGGATTAGGAACTCTCTTCCAGATATTTGCTCATGAGATCACGAGTCATTACAGCTATGTATACTTATACACCCTTATTCAAATCAACATTCCTAACCAAGAATGGACCTACCCTACAGTATTTTCCAGTCCCGGCTCCCACTAGTATAACTTATCGAAAGGAAAAGCCATTTAAACTGTCTTTACACGTCTGAAATATTGTCATAACCAGCCATGCGAAAGCCTGGTGGGCGGTTATATCCCACAACGCCAACGGGTAATGTATAATTGCCTCAAGCGGCCAGCACTATAATATGCTTACCATGAGCTTGTAGTTAATGAGACGTATTATATCGTTCCGATGAAACCAGATAATTTAAATGCGAGACATTGCAAGTAAATTGAATGGCGTTGCGTCTGATGCAGCAGCGGCAACCTTGAATGCAAACGCTGATCTAATGGTTGCACTCGAGTTTCTTGAACAAGGTCGCGGCGTACTTGCTACGTCCATGGACGATTTAAGAAGAAATGGAATGGATTTGAAGCGTCGCAACCTTGAGCTTGCAGAGAGACTTGTTCATTTCCGAGATGAACTTGACAAAGCAATGCAATTCGATTCTTCCGAGCAACATCAACATACATTCTGGGAAAACAAAGTACAGAAGAGATATCGAAAAAGCAAGGAGTTTGATGAAATTATTCATAAAATCTGCGAGGAGTCAGGATTCCACAATTTCTTACTTCCTCCTAATGAAATTTGGCCCTATTTTTATTCTCAATGTTAGTAGATTTCGTTGCAATGCCATTCTCATTGAAGAACATCAAATACGTCTACTTCAGCTACCTCTTCTCACTTTTGAAGATATTAAAAGCAAGGCGACTAAAAGCCAGTTGGATGATCATGGACTTCTCTCCTGGCTTTGGGATGTCATCGCAAAACCGGGTTTACATCATCTTGGCTTCAACCAACGTCCTGAGAACGGCAACTGGCCTCGCATGTGGTGGATACTCACTAGGTCACTTACAAAGTTCCCAATGCATGCAAGCGGATATCACCTGGACGGATCCTCAGAGACAGTGCTTGATAGGGTTATATTATCTTACAGCTCATCAGCCAAAACAATAATCCGAAGGCAAAGCCAAACGTCTAGGTTTTCCTCAAATAAAGCACTTCTTGTATCAATGGAGCATACTCCTGGACATACGAGCCTCAGCTCTACACAAGAGGAGATTACTATGGCTCGTGTACTATGCTCATCTTTGCTTCTCGACACCGTGGAGCCTGAATGTTACACCGATGATATTATTCCTAATGTACCTGAATGCAAAATAGTTCATTTTGCTGCACACGGGTCCATCGACCTGACGAATTCCTTAAATAGCCAAATTCTGTTTCACAATGGGCGGGATAACCCTTTTACAACGTCCAATTTTTTGGATATAAATCTCCACCTTGGAGGCTACCGTTTCTTGCCTGTCTATCAGCTTGTGGGACTGGTAGGAATGATGGTAAAAGGCTTTGAGATGAAGGTATCTGCCTTATCAATGGCTATCAGTTAGCAGGTTTTCGACATGCCATTGACACCTTATGGAATGTTCGGGATGATATTTGTGTGGATATAGCAAGAATCACTTATGAAACTTTAAAAGATGGCAACATGATGGATGGGCCCGTTGCTCATGGCTTACATAATGCCGTCAGGAAAATGCAAGATCTGTGG
This sequence comes from Calonectria leucothoes, assembly GCA_002179835.1. Classification (NCBI taxonomy): domain Eukaryota; kingdom Fungi; phylum Ascomycota; class Sordariomycetes; order Hypocreales; family Nectriaceae; genus Calonectria; species Calonectria leucothoes. Next base: position 117,564 of record NAJI01000186.1, on the reverse strand, counting down.
GTGGAGTCGGAATTGAGAAGCAGTACCATTGTGCCACTAAGGGCGCCTACACAAGATGATGTATCAGGTGAAGGAAATGGCCACGAGGGTTCTAATAGAGATCCAGTAAGTGTTTCTAGGACGGTCACAATTTATTGGGTTCCTTATATTCACTCTAGGGTATAAACATTTGTAATTATTATTCTATCCTACTAATGGAGTTCATTGTTTGTATCCACCTTGCTTTAATTCAAGGTACCAATAAGAACAATAATACAGGCAAGTGCTTGTACTTCGGATTTGAAAACGCTTGCTTTATTGCATCATGCAAACCTCAGCTCTCGAGCAGGAATAAACCACTATATAAGCCATCCGAGATCCTCCCAAGGACTATAATCATAAATTCATCCCTGGGCACGATGCCTGGGATAGCATAGGGATCATTCACCAACGGGCGTGTCAGCTCGGCCTCCCACCTCCATTGACTACCCTGCACATCAACGGGAATTGACAGTGTTTGATTAGTGAAGACCGTGATACTTTTGAGCGCGTCTGTTTCTCAAATTGAATGAATGCTGCCCTCGAGAACAACTTTTAGAATCTCAAAACCCTTGCAGCTGGTCCTTTTGGGGAAGGGGCACCGGTAGTGGAAGCTGCGGACTTCCAAGTCTTCGTCCAATCAATCACCGTGGAAGTTCAGAATAACCCAAGTTCAATGGGTCTGCTTGCTATCGGTTTGAACGTGCCAAGGTAACAGCTCTGCGTGAAAGGAAGGGAATACTCCGGCAGTTCTGGGCTAGTCAAATCAAACACATTGCAATGTACCATGTTCTGAGTATCAAGAGCAATGGAACATTGTGGCTTGTGATCCGGTATCCCTTTGCTAGTACTCGGCTGTTAGCTGGGGCACTCGAAGCGACAATCCGTTCCCGTGGTGGGGCGGCAACTATGTGGTCCCCCAGGATGTGGTCCCGGACGAAACGGAGTGCGCAATTCCTATTACACAGCGAGCATCATTTATTTGCTTCAAAATCTCTCCTGGTGCCTGTTATAGAAGCCTTCTTATTACTCGTCATCTATTTTCCCTGCAAGTGCACTGTCCTTCGCAATGGTGGCCACCACAGGTTCCAAGCGACCAAACTTCCTCATTATTGTTGCTGATGACCTGGGGTTCAGCGACACAGGTCCATACGGCAGCGAAATCTCCACGCCGTCCTTGGATCGACTGGCTAAAGATGGGCTGCGCATGACAGACTTTCACACCGCCGCAGCATGCTCGCCCACTCGGGCCATGCTCCTCTCAGGAACCGACAATCACATCGCCGGTCTTGGCCAGATGGCCGAGTTCATGGGCAATTTCCCCCAAAAGCTCAAAGGCAGACCAGGATATGAGGGTTTCCTGAATTTCCGCGTCGCAGCTCTCTCCGAGATTCTGCAGGACGCCGGATACCTGACCATCCACTCGGGCAAGTGGCACTTGGGCATGACGCCTGAAACGTCGCCGTCGGCACGAGGCTTTTCCAAGTCATTTAGCTTCCTCCCCGGGGCTGGAAATCACTACAACTACGAGCCTCAGTTTGATTCTCATCGTGTGCCCGCCTTTATGAAATCCGACAACTTTTGGATGCGGGGAACCGACATCGTTGATCGAAAAACCGACTTGCCAAACGAGTTTTATTCAACCGACTTCTTTGCCGACCAGCTCATCGGATTTCTCAATCAGCGGACTGAAGATGAGAAGAATGACACGCCGTTTTTTGCATACTTGGCGTTTACCGCCCCCCATTGGCCCCTCCAAGCTCCCCGAGATCTCATCTCAAAGTACAAAGACTTGTACAGCGACGGCCCTGATGCTCTGCGGCTCCGTCGAATCAAACAGCTGCAAGGTCTGGGCCTTCTCCCAGAGGATATAGTGCCGGCCCCGGTCCATGCCGACTCAAAGGCCTGGGAGGACATGAACAGCGCAGAGCGTGAAATTTCCGCCAGAAAAATGGCCGTGTATGCTGCCATGGTAGATAGGATGGATACTAAAATCGGACACGTGCTCGACACCCTGGAAGCCTCTGGCGAGCTGAACAACACGTTTGTCCTGTTCATGTCAGATAACGGTGCCGAGGGCTCCCTTCTTGAGAGCCTTCCCATGTTTAAGCACATGGGGTTAAACGAGGTTTTGGACAAGTTCTATGACAGCTCTCTTGAAAACATCGGAAATGCAAATTCTTTTGTCTGGTACGGTGACAGATGGGCTTTGGCCGCGACGGCTCCGAGCCGAGGCTTCAAGGGATCGAATACCGAAGGAGGCATACGATGTCCTTGCATCGTCCGCTTCCCTGGACTGCAAACATCTTCAAGCGGAAGCTATACACACGAGTTCGCTTCCGTCATGGATATCCTGCCCACGTGCCTGGATCTTGCTGGGGTACAACACCCAGGAAACACATTTAGAGGTCGTGAGGTAGTTCCAGTGCGGGGTCGGTCATGGGTCCCGTTTTTGGCAGGGGAGAGCGAGGAGATACACGCCTCTGGCCAGGAAATCGCTGGTTGGGAGTTGTTCGGCATTCGAGCCATCCGCAGAGGAGATTGGAAAGCCGTGTACCTGCCACCGCCAAAGGGAAAAGACAGGTGGGAGCTGTACAATCTCGCAAATGACCCTGGCGAGATGGATGATCTTGCTGAAAGCGAGACTAAGATACTGGAACAGCTCCTGGCAGATTGGCAGACGTATGTTGCCGAAACTGGAGCTATTGAACTGGAAATTGGAGGGAAGAAGATCCAAGGCCAATAATCCCTATAGACTAGCCGTAGAATCAATAGGTAGTCTCTGCACAAATTATCTACAAGTAGCCTAGATAAAATTCAATTTATTCAATTTTGCCAATGTACTCAGATATGCTATATTGTAATGTTGAATTATGCCTTGACTTATCTTGCCCTTTCAATGGCTCCAACCCAATTGCTACACCCCATCTTTTACTAGTTGGCTGGTGTGATGTCGGTCCAAACAACCCCGGCCGCGCCACTCCGGGTAGAGTGTGGTCCACCACAGCACGTGAGAAATTGCGAGCACCTAGCATCAGCCTGCCCATCGAACCCGGGTATGATTAACAGCGCCTCGAAATGAGATTAGGATCCGGCTATCTCGGCTCAACAGTGGGGGATCTCTGCTCATGTTACCATCTATGCCGCTGGCCTGCTCAACCCCAGTCCCCCGCAAACGCCACCAATACTACCTCTGACGGCACGAGTGATGTTATAAACCTCTCTGGTGAGCATGAGATGGTGCATTTGACATTTCCCCTTATCCAGAGTAACCATCCACGTCTGGTATCTCTGCTACACCGACTGCTAACGACTACAATGGGCATTTCCCAGACATCTGCGTGGAGGACTTTGTCCAGCCTCCCATTCCTACGCCATTTTTCTTTGAATCTAGGCCTTGTCTGTCTGTTGTTAGTATTGAACGTTCTGAGCAACGGCTTTGACCTATCTATATACAACCAAATTCAAGCAATTACTGGTATTTCCTCTTTCTCTTTTTTCTTGATGTGGAACCCTTTTTCTTCGTACAATCGCTAGGTGACTAACATTTTTCTCTCAGCCTTCCAGCATCGATTCGGAGACCAATACAACCCTCAGACCGGGCTGTACACAATTAGCACTCGCAATCTGTCTTTGCTCAACTCCATTCCATTCGTTGCATATGGCCTCACGCTTCCAGTAGCAGCCATCATTGGCGAAAGGTTCGGTCGCAAACCAGTCTACTTCGTCATGAACTCCATCTGCCTGGTTGGTGTTGGTGTCACCTACAGCTCCAAAACCTATGCCCAGATCCTAGCAGGGCGATGCATCATCAATGTCTACTGCGCCTTCGAGGCATGGCTTGTTCCGCTCTTCCTTGCCGAGATAGTTCCTGCCACAATAAGAGGCACCGTAATGTCCAGCTACATGTTCGGTCGCATTTCTGGCACTTTGATTATAAATTGCATCACATACAAAACCTCGACGTGGACTGGAGATGCCACCTGGCAGACGCCGGTTTCCATCATGTTTATCATTCCCTCTTTGGCTTTGATTTTTGGCTTTATTTTGCCAGAGTCACCCCGCTGGCTACTTTGCCAAGGGAAGGATGAGGCTGCGCTCAAATGGTTACGGTACATCAGCCCTGTGGAGGACGAGAGCAAGATTCGAGATGAACTCGACATGATGAAGGCCTCATTGGGCACAGAAGCCTATGAAACATCTTGGCTTGACCTCTTTCGTGGCACCAATTTGGTGAGCAGCCACCTAATCCCCTATGTTTCTCATCTCAATAAAAAGAGTCGACTAATAGCAACCTCCGGTCTCATAGCGTCGAACGACTATTGCTTTGCTGACAAACTTCTTTGCCTTGGCCAGCGGTCAGAGCTTCACCAACATCTATCAAACGATTTTTTTGAAAAGCCTCGGAACAATCAACCCATTCTTCTTCACAATTCTTTCTGCCCTTGCTGGTCTTTTGGGCTGTATTGTATTTACTATTTTGGTAGACAGGGTAGGAAGGCGGTTTTTCTGGCAGACCACGGCACCCCTTACCGGAGCAGTCATGATGTGTATCGGAGGCTTGGGGACCATCACAAACCCCACAACGGCCCAAAAGAACGCGCTGGCCTCTTTATTCCCCATATATGGGTTTTTCTTCTTCTCGTCTTTGGCCCAAATGTAAGTGTCGCAGCCGTGAGGAATGGGGCATCAATCTGACGCAGGCGTTCACAGTGGTGCTATCACCCCAGCGGAGATTTCGTCGCTGCGGCTACGCGACAAGACGGTCATGGCTGGCTGGTCCATCCAGAACTTGACCAATTTCTTGGCTTCGTTTACAACACCATATTTGATGAATGCGGGAGCCGGAAATCTCGGATCTCGAGTAGGATTTATCTTTGGATCCATCGGACTGACTGGCTGCATCTGGGCATTTTTCTTCTACCCTGAGCTGAAAGGTCGATCTCTTGAGGAGATAGATGAGATTATGAGGAATGACACATCCACCTTGCGTATAAGAGGTATGATTCCCATCCACCAAGACACGAAATATTTGCTAAAGATTATTTAGGCTGGAAGATGCCCATCAGAACCCAAGGGCAAATCGACCGGGGCAAGGAGGAAGGTGGCGCGGAAAAGCCTGTAGTTGACCATTGCTCGGTCATAAGCGTCACTGTTTGAGTGGATTAACTGGTTAATATTCTGCCAAGATGCTTGGATGATCTGGCTCTGTCTTGCTAGAAAATGGAATGCATTGGACAGACAGCGAATAAATCAATAGATCCGCCACCCTGGAACCCGCAGCGTGACCACTTTCCGATGACCCATGCCAGCAGATCCACCATGGATTTCCAAAATAAGTTAGCGAATGTACAGCAGAAACTCGTTCCCAGACGCAAGATTTGGTGCTGCATTTCCCCAGACCTCTTCCCCGCACTCTTGGTCGCCCGACGGATTTCAGCTCAGTGTGCATCTGGTCATAACAAACCAAGTCTTTGGTCTTTTCTTCTAATTCCCACACATTATTTGCGGATGAACCAATTTTCTGGCCTTTGATCGCTATTCACCTTGATTGTCCCGCTTGCTCTGTCCACGCCATATTTTCACTCGGAATTCCCGCAGTTGCCACTGCCGGCAACTATTTCGATGAGCCCCGCAGCTCAAGGCCCTACGCCTGGCCTCTATCAATGCACTCGATGCTCCAAATCATACACTCGCGTGGACCACCTCGCTCGCCATGCCCGCACACGTATGCTTCAATTTTGAGCTCTACACTGTGCGCTTCTCTGGAGAATGTTGCAGCTCACAAACTCAGCAGACTTGCAGGAACGCCCATTCAAATGCCAAACATGTCCGAAAGCATATGGAAGGCTGTACGGCTTCTCACGCGCACCCGGAATTGCCCAAGGATGACTGACAACGCGGTATAGAGATCTGCTCAAAAGGCATGCGCAATCCCACGATCCTGCCCGCATCCTCGCCAAGAAACAGAGGTTGGAGGCTCCCACTTCACCTTTGCGTCGGGTTTCTCAAGCCTGCAACGCGTGCGCGTCTGCAAAGGTCAAGTGCCAAGAAGAGAAGCCCTGCAGACGATGCCGGCACTTGCGCCTTCCGTGTCATGTATCAAGCAAAATCACTCCATCAGCAGCAAATGACTCTGAAGCTTCAGAACCAGGTTCGTCATGTTCTAGAGCACCATCTGTCCACCAATCTGACAATACTGTTATGTTGCAGAGGTTGCATCCTCGGTCGAGGGTCTGAGTCAAGGAAGTGAACGCAGCATAATTCCGGCTAGCCCAGCACTGTTGACGTCGTCAACGGTGGAGCCAGGTTTGACTCTGTGATATTTACAAGCTAAATTGTCCTGATCATGCTTTAGACCTTGCCACCACAAATTCGTCACCGAACAACCAGGAATTATCTCTGCAAACAGAGATGGCTACTGCTTTCTCTCCCAGCTTTTGGGAAAATTCACTAGCAGAGTTTCTCCGAGACGTGGCAGCACCGCTGCATGTTGACAACCATCACGAGGAAAGTTTGCCTCTTACAGAAACGGAGTATCGCAATGTGCTAGATTACTCTTTTGATAATGATATTGGTCTTGCCGGATCCGATGTGGACTTTCTTAGTGGTCTGCTTGAACTTCCCATCAACTCTCCTTTACAAAAACACCCTCATCACGAACATCATGGCCAAACGCCAGTGTATGCCAACCAATCTGGTGCACAGATGCAGTTTCCAAGGGCCGATCCTTCCTCTCTCCCTCGCTCGACTGATAGCGTTGCATCCAAACAAGCCCCATTAAACTCTGCATCTCAATGGCTCCCAGCCCCGCAGCAAGATTCAGAAGGCGCTGTACCTGGCCCGCCATTAGGTACAGTTGGGACCGGCTCGCTCGGAATGCAGCCGTCTCCCAAACGTAAATACATGAAGGAAAGTCTAGAGGCTAGCGCTCGAGACAAGTTGCTGGCCATGATACTAAGCACCTGTGGTGAAGATGATGGTGTCTGTGTCGCGGCCGTTTTCCCCTGCAAGCAAGTCTTGAACGAAATCCTTGAAAACTTCTTCTGGCACAATGACAGAATGCCACAATCATTTATTCATGCACCAACATTCAAACCAAATAAAGAGCCAACGGAACTTCTCGGAGCCATCATCGCTATCGGAGCAGTCCTGTCCGAGGTAAGAGCCATACAACGAGTGGGCTTCGCTGTACAGGAATCCGTCCGTCTCATCATACCTAAAAGGATCGAGAAGTCCCCTTCAGTCACCAAGGAGCTGTGGCTTATACAGGCTTTGATGTGGGAGATCATGATTGGCCTTTACAGTGGTAATAGGCGCCGAAGGGAGGTTGCTGAAAGTCACACACAGACTCTAATCACTGTACGTTGCGCACCTTGCTCGCCATTTGTCATTAAAGCCCCATTAATGTCTCTGCCCAGATGATTCGTCGCGGCAATTTGTTTCAAAAAGCCAAAAGCCCCAGTATAGCCCCTCACCCTGATGACACAGGTCCAGTTCTCCACGACAAGTGGCTGCAATGGGTACAACAAGAATCATACAGACGACTGGCGTGGCATGTCTTTAGGTCAGATGCTTTTGCGTCCATGTCACTGGTCGTGAATCCTCTCATCTCGTATGCAGAGATTGGGCTATCCCTGCCTCATTCGCAAGACCTGTGGGCTGCGGAGAATGAGGAACAGTGGCAGCGCCGCTACCTAGGGCGAACCCCCGGGCCTGCCGAGCATGTTGCTTTGGCGGGCTTTTTGAAACACCCTTTGAAGCTTTCCTCACTACCTTGCATCTACGATAAAACATCATCTACGCTGGCCGTGCTTCATGGACTCTGGGGCATGATTTGGGAGCATACGCAATTCGCGTCCATTATGAGCGGTCATCATGACCACGACGATGCAGCCATCGCTCTGAGACACCAGGGTCTTTGCCAAAAGGTCGACGATTTGCGCGCAGTGATATCTGGGCTCAAAGCTAGTGATCAATCCATCCACGAAGTGTCACTCATACTCGAGTTGGTGTCGATGTACCTTCACGTTTCTTTGGAGAGGATCCAGTGCTTTGCTGGGAAAGAAGGCTTGGAGGAAGCTCGCCGCGTCTTCCCTTTGCTGCAAAACTGGGTCAATACACCTCATGCCCGCCAAGCCATCTGGAACGCCGGTCAGGTTTTGCGGGTTGCCCGTATCTATCCCATGGGGAGCATCAAAGGCTTTACTGCAATTGCCGTCTACCATGCAGGCCTGACTTGCTGGGCATACGGCCTGATCTCGCAGATGAATTCTCCCCGAGAAGAAGTATGCCATGGTCGAGCAGAGTCAGCCCAAGCGGTCTTCTTGGATGGGGACTGCTCAGTGACGGCCCAGGCGTTTATAAAATTAGGCCAAGGGAACCCCAGCATACGTCGCACGGAGGATATTACTGCACCAGGCACGGATTCGGCTGCTCTATCAGATCCTGATGCAGTGATTGCGGCTGTATTGAGGATTCTAAAGGACAATGTGACGCCCTCGGCGAATGGGGATGCGTTGCCGCCTGTGTTAGATAATTTGATACAGATGATGCTTGATCTTCAAGGAGCTGGAAAATCAGTCGTCGGACATATCGCGTGATTTTGAATTTTAAGCTATTACACCCGGACCTGCTTTATTCTATTATTCTTTATTCCAAGCCTAAGAGTGTATATTATAACGTAAGCGTAATTAAGCCGGACCTCATCGAACTGACCCTCGCGTCGCCACCGCTGACCCCTTTCGCACGCTCGGTGTTAGGGACCTCCCACGGGCCGATCTCAGCCATGGCGTCGCAGCCATAACTATCATCAATGCCACGGGGAGAGCCACATGCAAAACGCCTGACCGGGCATGGAGCTCTGAGAGGGGCGCCAATGCTGTGATATGGAGTATAGGAGATGTTAACACCGAGGTGAACATAAAATGTGGGTAACTTGACGAATGTGGGAGCAAAGCACAATTCATGGGCCCTCTTTGTGTTAGTCAACTTCAATGACAAATTGTGCATTTGTTGGGGTGGACTTATGCTGAATCGGGGAAAGTGAAAATTAAATTTGCGGGGTTACTGCAATTGGGACGATTATGACTGTGCCTTGACTCTTATCCTGCGCTGCCATCTTTTTCAAGGCGTTTGTAGGAACTGTTCAATCTGAATAATACCACCGCACCTACGCGAATGATTCCGAAATCGGATCTAGTTCACTCGGCGTGTGGGCCCATTGATCAACCTTTCCCACTCTATGTGACAGACTAAGCCAATGATACGATAACGTCTAATCCCGGGACATGAAGGACTGATAAACACAAGTCGAGAAATAACAAAATTGAGTTGTGTGGAGGGGAAACGCACATGCTAATCATGTACGCCCAGGCAGTGCTAGAGATGGCATTCGAGACTACAGCGAACTCAGTTTTGTATTTTACCCCGCATTCTGAACTCGATGCGTCAGTCCAAACAGGACATGCATACCTATCGGATACGGTTACCGTAAAAGAAAATAGCCCTGGATTGGACAGATGAGTTTGCATTGCTTTGATTGCCAATGTTTTGCTATACGGGGGACAGTCCCAAGATTGGCCGTATCCGTACCGAGCCGAAAGTAACCGACGACTTATTAAGGGCAGCGAGTCACTCCACTTCCATGACCCGTTTCGCGCTTGCGTGCGTCTGTACTTGCTCTTCTCATCTTTAGTAGCCTCCCACAATTGACCGCCATGTCCACTGAGCCTGAACCAGACGTTGCAGCCGCATGTCAAAAAAGGTAAACTCCGCCATGATTTTCGCTGGGCACCGGCTCACGAAAATTGTGAAGAATGCGAAACCGGCTCTCGCAGCAGGCCTTCCGAAAGCGACAAAGCGCATACATTAAAGACCTCGAGAGGCGCTTGGAGCTTCGTGGCAATAACGAAAATGACCAGCTAGCCCAACTGGAACGTGATAATCACGCTCTCCGCGAACAGCTCACAGTTGCTGCCAACAAGCTGGAAAGCGTGCAGGCGACGCTCAAGGTGCTTTCGGATGCTATGAACATTCTCGTACGAGGTCAAGGGAACACTTCGGTGCCTGTCCAATCATGCAACAAAGATCAACATTTTCAAGCTGAAAATAATACTGTCTCAAGTACAGCTGTTGCTCAGGATTCTGCAGATCCAAGTGTGATATGCACCACAAACAATCCCATGGGTCATAGCGATCTCACCCAACAATTCGAAATGCATAATGATGAAGAATCGGCATTAGAACCTTTTCAAGTTGATCCCTGCGAGACCGACATCCAAGAGCAAACTGACATGATTGAGCTCGATCCATGGACAGATGCGACGAGAAGGTGGACGCGGCCTACTCTCAACCCTCTTGCCGACGCTGTTAGCCCGGGTGAGCTTTTGGACAACAACATGCGTTCCCTTCTTGATGACCATTTCGATTTCAGGAGCCTGCCGGGAGTTTGGACACACAATTATCAGATGGGCCCGGCCGTCTTTCGGGCCAACAGAGAAATGCTAGAAGCTTCCAAGCGTGGATTTGTGAATTCCAACTCCGCTTTCTCTGATCACTTGTGTATTATTCGCAAATGTCTGTCAAGAAATTGGCAATCCATCAGCCCATCCAGATTGCGGGCAGCGACAGAGCAAGTATCCATCTAGCACGTTGGGGAATTTTCTGACACAATACAGTAGCAATGAACTGCGAGTTTCAGCCAAAATTATGCTATCCCTCTTCCACAGCCTGGCTAGGCCTCTGGCTTTGACCTGGTATGCGGCGACTAGGTTTTCTGACAACATCGCGACCTTGCTTCTATGGCAGATGAATCGGTCTCGTAGCCTCTACACAGGACTTCACGCAAACTACAGACCATCTGCACTGCAGCTCATTGAGACCTACCCCTCCATTATTGATTGGTGTCCATTTCCTACTGTTCGGGATAAGCTCATACTTCTTCACTCCTCAAATCCACAACTGGATAGTATCATGTGCGACATTTCTACTGCATACGTGGTCCAAGTCGATGCGCACCAGTTCGTGAACAAAAGCACAGGCCGTGGTTACATCCGGGTATGGGACTTGATATGTTCATCCCAAGCTGCTAGCAACTTGCCGGATGGTACTTTCATCCAGGACCCTAAGGCAGGAAACATTTCGGAATCTCCTTCATCTTCGGGCATTTCAGCAGAGTCATGGGGACGCGGCCTCCCTGCACCCGATGTAGAGACTTTGTTTACGCCCCCATACGCTCGCCAAGCTTTTAATCTTCTCGGCCTCGGCGACGGAGTTCCTCGTTTCAAGCTTGATCCGCTCTTGTTTTCCAAATATCCGGAGCTCTACGATCCTGGTGCTGATATAATTGCTCGCGGGATTGCAATTGCGCCACAAACGCAAATGAAAATTCCAAGCGCCAGTTTTCCGGGGCGCGAAACGGAGCAAATTTATCACCATTTTGCAGATTCTTGCGTGAGTGCAATTTGTAGCACGTCGTCGATGGGGATTCAAAACTAAGTCACTGTATCAAGGACTCTTGGCTACAGTTGGCAGCGTTGTGGAGGCCGATGGCAATATTGCGAGAGGGGCTTTGTGGAAATATTAAAATAGCTGAACTCACTCACGCAGCATGGTTCAATCTCATGTTCCCTGAGCGACTGTTGAACCAAAACGAAATCACGGTCATATTATGGGGTCCAATGCCTTGGCAAACCCATACTCAATCTGGAATTGTGGGAAATGCGTTAAAACCACAATTGCATTTCATCATGAATCAATCAATCAGTTTGCCTAGTTTGCTTGTCTGCCACCGACTCAGCCTTCAATTCAATACTCATCAGAGATGACTATTCGGGGAAACCCTCCCGCTAGCTATACATTCAATTTCAATATCTGTCCCCAGAGGAAGCGTTTTCACGCCGACGCATGTTCTGGCCTGTCCAAACTATTGATGAGATTTCTTCCGGTCATTGATGGGAAGTCTTGTAGAAGCAGGACGTACGGGTTTCAAGCCAGGAAAGAAAGATGTGTAAACTTCATTCATGGCAGCAAAGTCGTCCAGATTTGTCAAGTAAATATTGACCTTGACGACATTTGCCAAACTGCCGCCAGCAGCTTCCAGAACAGCGCTCAAGTTGAGCAGAATTCGTTCCTTTGTTAAGCGCGGTCAGCTGTGCCTGTCTGATTAGAGCCATGGGCCTATAAGAGGCATCACAAACCGTTCGTTTTTGAATTGGGCCTTGGACCAAAGCCCCCGTTGTCGGCTCGGCACCAATCTGTCCAGAACAAAACGTGAAGTCGCCAATTGAGATGGCCTGGGACAAAAAGGGAAGTGGCGCCGGTGCACCCTCTGATAGAATCGGTTTGGCTGCCATTGTTGAGACTGGGTATCAGTGCGTCAGTGCAGTTGAATAAAAACAAATAATCCAGAATTCCCATGTACAAGGAAGAAAGATGGGAAGAAAGGGAGGGGAGCAAAGCTTTTGAGCAATTCAATAAGACCTGTGTTTAATAATTTCCCATTTTGCGATTTCACTAAGTGATAAGATGTTGGTAATTTCCATATTATTCATCACATCCGGTTTGAAGAATTTGCCGGTGTGACTAAATCCATCTTGGTCATGCAGGCCGAGGTGCAACCACGTAAGATGGGGTTAGTCGAACGGCACGCGCATCCGCATCCGATGTGGATCGGCCATTGCACTTCTGAACTTCGCGCCTTATCATGATTTCAGGGCGCGTTGTAACCATTGCCATATCTTTAAAAGCTGAAGGGGGACTTTATTTCTCTGTTGTTAATCAATTCATCATTCTGAGGTTTGTCAATCGGCAACTGACTTTTTTACCATCTTATATTAGACAGCAACATTTGTCCATCTGATAAACAATGCAGCAAAAAGGTGGCAACGACATTATGCTCAGCGTTGATGATATCAAGGCTGCAGCCGCGACCAGATTGGATTTGAGCGCGCGAGGTATGGAATAACTCGCAAATAACAGGATAGTGTGTGTTATTACAGGTGCTGACGCCTCAGCTACAGAATTCTTCAATTCTGGCTCGACGAACCAAATAAGTGTCAAAGAAAACACGACAGCCTACGGCAAATATCGTCTTCGACCAAGAGTCCTCGTAGATGTTTCCAAAGTGGATACGGGCATTACACTGTTTGGACAGCGGGTTGATTTTCCTCTTTGCGTTTCACCAGCTGGTATTCAAGCCATGGCCCACCCCGACGGCGAGCTGGCTACGGCTCGAGCGTGCGCAAAGCGTCGAGTGCACATGGGAATCTCCTCCTTCTCCAACCACTCTGTCGAGGATGTTCGTGCCGCCGGTCTCGCAGTTGGGCCTATCCAAAACATGATGCAGCTGTATACCATGCAGGATCGTGAAGCACAGCTGCGAATCATTCGACGGGCCGAAAAGGCTGGCTGTGTAGCTATTTTCTTGACAGCTGACAGCCCTGTTATGGGGGTGAGATACAATGAATATCGGAATAACTTCAGAACGCCGGAAGGGCTTGGCTTTCCCATGCTGGAAAGAACCTCCGAGGCGATCCGAGCGGACACGCATGACGGGGGCTTCACTTCGTTCAATTCCGACTCGCATTCTTGGGCAAAGGAGATTCCTTGGTTGAGAAGTGTGACCAGAATGCAGATCTGGATCAAGGGAGTGCTAACCGAAGAAGATGTGCTGCTTGCTATCCACTACGGGTGTGATGGAGTGGTGGTGAGTAACCACGGCGGAAGACAGCTTGATGAAACGCCCGCCACCATCGATGTCCTCGCAGAATGCGTTCGGGCGGCACGAGGAAAGATACCTATCCACATTGATGGCGGCATCAAGAACGGGACAGACATGTTCAAGGCACTGGCTCTTGGCGCTCAGTGTGTCTGGGTCGCTCGTCCAGTCATTTGGGGTCTTGCAGTAAGTAATTTCCATGACATTGTGGATTCGTCTAATTAACATAACATAGTACGATGGCGAGGCTGGCGTCTCCAAAGTGCTTGACATTATGTACGAAGAATTTAAAAAATGCATGCAGCTATGCGGATGCAACAGTGTGGCAGATATTACGCCTGCCCTACTGGGGAAGATTTCCCGGGATGGTCCTCTTTCAAGATTGTAGATGGCCACCACAGGTGGAAACATTGCAATCTTGGAGCTACAGTGACGAAATTTCCACCACATGAAGCGAATCCTACACAGACCTTTATAGATGCTCAGTTTAGAGGATAGCTAGTTCATAGTGCATATAGCAAGGGGATTTACAACCTGGTCCCTGTACCTAATAGAGACACTTTTACAGTGTATAGCTCTAGAATAAGGAAACAAGGCACCTACATTTCTCTCCCGTCCTGGTAATCTTGCCCTTGGTGCTTGTGTTCGATTAAATTGCAAAACGCCACATATTCAGATAAAGAGAACCCACAGCGTTAGTCCGAAAATGATCACTGCCGCGGCAGGGAGATAGATGGTAGTTTACATGGTCAAAATTTGTATGGTTGGGTAATTATGTACTCCCTCGACCTTTCGGATATTTCCAATGTCTTTGCCGTCAACTGAATATCGGCCCTAGAATTGAATGCCGAATATGCCGGCTCAAATCACCAAAATGTTCATTTAATGCCATTTTACTAAATCGCTAGATATTTTTTCCATTTGTCAAAATGCAAGCTAATTCACACACCCGGCGTATTAACATTTGCATTAATAAAGCATTGCCTTTGACTTACTTCCAAATGCAACCAACCATGTCTAAACATTGTAGTATCCTTTCCACCCGTTCACTCGAGCTACGTGGTGATGGATGGGTGGGTCGGGCCTCAGACTGAAAAACGTGCCAGCTCTCAACTTCAAATGGGTTTGTGGTCAAACCTTAGATAGGCATGACCAATCCATCACAGCCGGAGATTGAAATGATATCCTACCATGAACTAATTTATTCACCTACCATACGTCGCTATTGGAGAGCCTCAGCTATGTTCCCCGTCAAAAAGCGAATTGTTTATGTAAAGATTCGTGTCATGTTCAGGGTAGGGAGCAGTCGCACTGAGACATACTAACCGAAAGGGGTAGCCCTCCGAAGGTCACTGCAAGGGAGAATTGTGAATTGCAGCGATAATGAATTATCCTGCCCTTTAACAGCTTCCGATGTGCCGAATTATTCATTGGACGACTTTGAACAAACTCGGACCGCCCAAAGCTTCATTATGACAGGTTGTGCATGCACAAAGCAAGATGTCAGCCCCTTATGATCCAGATCCATGGTCGCGAACAACGGTAGAAAGACAATTAAGCGAGAAAAAAGTGGTTCCGGTGCCTCAAAGTAAGACATTGAGTGCCAATAGACCGCCGAGAACCTAATAGTTCACAGCTGAGTGCTGAAGTGGTGGCCACCAGGCCGCCACACACACAACAGGATTCACCCAGCATGCCAGTGATTCATGCAGGCCTGCGAACCATCACGGGCGCTAACTCAACTGGTAAGAGACTTGAGAGTCACGTTTGGCTTGCCACGCGGGGGAAGCACTGAAAACACATGGGTGCCCGCCCGGACTAGGATTTTCCAGCCAGCCCCAAGTGGATTCATTAGCCTGGCCTTTACTAATTTAGGACACTGGGCGCTTCGGCCCGCCGCCAGCATTCAATAGTCTGAGCCATGGACGGATGGCACTCTCAATTCAGCATCAAGTCCTGTTTCCTGGCTGGCACCGCTGCAGCTCAGCTATGTCTAGGAACGCCTAGGCTACCTCTAAGAAGCAAAGCACGACATAGCATGGCCACTCTTGGGTTCTGAATATGGCGAGCAAACGCCTCAAACACTATTGATCGTACGACGACTTGCCTGGCCAGGCCTCCACATTGTGCCTCAGCTTGTGACTAGCGAAGCCTTGCAAAGGACTATTGGGAATGTTGCACCGCCGAAACCAATAGTTTTGTTGATGGCGAGTTTACGATCCGAATCTCGGAAAGCCACCTACTGGTGAATAGAGGCACTGAGCATCGCCTCGAAGCAGGCTACGAACTACAAATATTCCCACCTGTCCGCACCTTGGGATTCAATTTTTCATCATCCAACAGCGTCTTCTTTCAACTATACCCACAACCTCAATTAATAACATAAAATCCTCTTTTCTTCACAACATGTTCGTCTACTCAGGAAAGCTCAACTGGCGTAGCAACGCCAAGAACGAGACTTTTGTTCTCATCTTCCCCAATGGCCCTGTTCGAACTGGAGACAGCGTCTACCTGTTCACCCAATGGACCAAGGATGAATACGGCGTGGAGAAGAAGAACTGGTTCGAGAACCTTCCCATTGGCAAAGTGACCAAGGGCTCCAGCGGCGAGGACACCTTCACCCTCAAGAGCAGCGTCTTCACCTTTACCGTCGCTATCCAGAAGGCATACAGCAGCCTTTCTGTCCGCATGGCTCACCACCATTGGTACCCTTCCCTGTTCTCAGACTCGACCGACTTGAAGCTTGAGCGTGTCTGGCAGCCTGCAGACCACCAGCCCACTGACAGCACTCGCATCTGGACTGGCAAGATCAAATGGCGCGAGTTTGCCAAGAACGAGCTGGCCATGTTCATCCTTCCCGATGGAGTCGGCGAGGGTAAGCCCGTGCTGTCCATCTGGCAATGGACGAGGAGCTCTGCAGGAAAGGACAAGGACTTCCAGTTCCGCAATGCCACTCAGAAGGTCCAGTCCGGCACCAGCAGCGATATTGCCAAGTTCTCCTTCCACTCTTACTACGACATCAACTGCACTTGGAACATGAAGACGGAGAAGCTTGCCGTCAACATGAAGGAAGACAATTACAGTGAGGAAATCGGTGAAATGGGACTTGCCGTGCTCATTGACCGACACAGCCAGTAAGTAAAACTCTTCGTTATTTTGAGGATTCGATGTTAACAGTTTCAACAGTCACTTTGTCCCTCCCCCTCCTGCTACCGTGCAGAAGAAGGAGGTCGAAGTCAAGCTTCCCCAGGCCCAGCCATCTGTGCCTCGCATCCTCACCCCTCTCCCATTCCCCGATGATATTATCCAGTCTCTGGCTCAGAGCATTGCTTTTGCCGATCATGCTGGATATCTTGCAAAGTACGCTCAGGATGTATGTATCTTCTCTCCGCTTGGGTTAGAGCACCTACTAACAGCAGAAAATCCAGCGCTTCAACTCCCTTGATGCCGACTTCCATGCACGAGGCCAGCAGCTCGAGACCTTGAAGAGCCAGAACTCTAATCTCGACCAGGAGATCAAGCAGCTGGCTTCCAAGCTAACGGCCGGGGAATCCAAGACCAAGAGCCTGGAAGAGTTGCTGGCTCGTGCTAAGGAGGAAGCCGTCCGCAAGGAAGATGAGCACAAGAAGAACGTCCGCAGTCTCGAGGATAAATTGGCACAGGATGCCGAGCATGACAAGGAGGATCATGCTATTCTTCAGAAGACCCGCAAGGCTCTTGACGCCGAGAAGGTTCGCGTTGCCAAGCTGGCTCATGACCTTGAAACCTCGAAGCTGGAAAAGTCAGTTCTTGACACGCGTCTGAAGACTGCTGCGGCCGAGTTCGTCAGCCTACAGGGAAAGATGCATGCTCTTCAGAACGAGTACAATGTCGAGAAGAAAGAGAATGTCAAGCTGCATGCCGAAATCCGCCATCTCGAGAAGGATAACCATGAGTTGGGACACAAGCTGAACGATACGCAACTCAAACTCGCCGCGGCGGAGAAACTGTCCCAAAAGTTGCAGAAGGACCTCAAGGCCAAGGATGATCTTCTTGCCAAGGAGAAGTCCAAGCTTGCTCAAGCCGAGAAGCACCGTGATGCCGTGGCAAGCGAGCGTAACACAGCTGTCAAGGAGCGTGACGCAGCCAAGACAGAGGCCGCCACTAACCTTGGCCTTTACAATGGCGCAGTCAAGGTCCAGAAGCAGCTTGAAGACAAGGTAAAGAAGGAGAAGGAACAGTATGAAAACGACCTCAAGAAGGAGAAGGAACAGTTTGAAAACGACCTCAAAAAGGAGAAGGTGCAGCATGAAACAACCCTCACGAGTGTCAAGGAACAGCACAAAATCACACTTGTGAATGTCGAAAAGGAGCGTGACGCAGTCAAGGACCAGGCCGACACTAACTATACCAAGTGGAATAATGCAAAGCTTGATGTTAAACGGGCAAAGGAAAGAGCGAGCGAAGACCTGGAAAACCAGCGGGATGATTTCGACAAGCAGTTGAAACATCAGCAAGGTGATTTCGACGAGCAGTTGAAACATCAGCAAGCTGATTTTGACACGCGGTTGACGCATCAGCGAAACGACTTTGAGGAGAAGTTGGCACGCAAAGACAAGGAGTTGGCGAAGAAGAAGAAGGAATATGATGAGCTGGATACGTTCAAAGACGAGTACGAGGACTTACTCACGGACAACAAGATTCAGTACAGACTGTTTCCTTCGGGGGAGCTGAGTAGCACAGGAAAGCGCGTTGCCGCTTGAAGCCAGGACACCCCGGCGCGAAACAGAGCACCGGAAAAGTCCATGTTTCTTTGGACACCAGGAGCCTTAGTCTTTCTATATCTTTTGGCTACTTTTGTATTTGATTAATTAGTTACGTGCCACACAATTATCAATAATGCGCAGCTTGTCTTATAAACCCAACTTGAGCCCTCGGTGATGAATTAATAGTAGAAACAGCAAATGCAGCAACCCCTTCTCCATATTATTTTGTGCGAGATTACAAGCACCTTTGCATTCTTTACGTCAGTGATCAAGTAAAAAGCCTTGAGTTGGCATGTAACTTGAAGTCTCGCTAGTGTGCGTGGATCGGAGTATTTTGGCTAAATACTAAGGGACCATTAAGAGTAGTCGCAATGAGTCTGCTCAGCCTCGTGATCCGCCTCGGCTCTGACTGCGTCCTACTTTGCCGTGCTGAGGCTCTCTTTTATGATGACACACTAACTATCGAATTGTGTTTGGTGAGTCCCTGAGCTTGGTTGAATTGACCATTAACAGAAATGAATTAGCCTATTGTACCATCTTATTATCCAGAATCATAATTTGCAAAGCCTCGACGACTATATATGCTAGGTTTGGTGTGTTACAATTCCTCCCGCATCAAAAGAGCCACAAACCATCTTGCAGTACCTCGCATCCTCGAATCCCACTATCATTTCAATTTTGAACAATGATAATACTCCACCGGATCAAAATAAATTGGTATGTTTTTACCCAATTGAGTTGCTTGCAGTAGGCTCCAATCAGTAGCTACTACTCTATATCAGTCCTGGGCAGAGCCCAACACCACCAAAAGGAAAAGGGTCATTTGATGCGTCTTGGCGTCATTCAACCATGTTTCGCACCAGCTTCGCACTGCAACTGGTTTCCCATAGTTTGGTCGCTACATTTCGATAGAACACTAATTTGAACTCGTGTCCCTATTAGTTATTGACTCAGACCTGCTATCCAAACGGCAGTTCCCGGCTTACCGTCTCCACAGACATGTGTACAAGGAAGTATTTTCATAAAATTGCTGAATTGTAGTTGTGATACTCAATGATTCAGTTCTCGCCTAGCTAGATCAACCTAATAAAGACCGCATATCAGAAAATATTTTGGTCACTGTTGAAACATTGGGCAGGAGCCTGATTGTGGTCTTCTGATGAGGTTTGGCCTTGTGTTAACCGCCAATGGTGTTTTTCTCCACAGCAGGGCTGCCTCTACTAGCACAGAATATACTAAATAATATGCATCAGAAGACATTAAAAACCTTTATTACATTTTGTCTTACCTTGATAAAATGTTTAGGAATTGTCTGGTTGACTCCCGGTGCGATTCGAGAAGATTTTCCGTAGCGGTGGGTCGTAGTTTTAGACAAATGGTGACCATATCTAGTGTCGTTTCATTCCTTAGCCACTTGATAGAGCTTCCGAATGACATTTATAATAGTAATCGAAAGCCCCAGCTTTCGATGTCAACATCGTTCATGACCGGGTAAATCTGGTCACAAGATTCTGATTTCCGATGAGAACAAAATGGATTTTCCCGGAGCATATGTCTGACACCAAGTTGATGTCAATGCTAATTTGTTTTTGGGAATGGCAAAACAACTAAGAGGTGAACGCGTCAAAATATCTCCCAAACAACCCAAGATGTTTGAGAGTTGAGTCGAATGAGCGTTGCTGCTTATTCCATACTAATGAGGCCGGTTTTGGGTCTCAGCTCCCAGAAGGAGTTTAAATAGTGATCGACGTCCGGTTTAGACCCTAGAATATCCATGGTTGACTTTAAGTAGCGTAGCGGCCCTCCGTTGGCGGGAGTATGGCGGGAGTACGCCATTTAACCATGATTTACTTATGTGCTGCCGTAAATTAGATGGTGAATTCTGAACAGATTTCCACGCTACTAACCGTCTCATCAGGCTGTTTGTCTCTCCGCCAAAGCAAGTTTCTCATTCAACGCATCTTATCATGACTCTCATGGCGACAATAGTTTTGCATGCTGATTCAGGTTTCGCCTCGATATGCTTTTTATCCAGAACAACCAATAACAAAATAATCAATGCCCGAGCAAGCTTTCTTTCTTCAATGACTCTTGGTGTTTTTCCCTTTAGCGTGTTGTTTGCGGCTTTCAACAAATCTTTACCACGCCCCCAAATTTGAGCTGGCGATTAAATCCGCTTGTGTCTTCGAAATTCACCAGACGTATGTATGGGAACTTAACTAATGGATAGCAGCACAATCCAGCCCAGCTCGATGATGATTTAACCAGATTCTCAAGAAAAAAGGTCCAACTCCTTCTTCGAGGCGATGAATTGCAACTTAGTTCCATGTTAAGGATGCGTTGCCATCACATGTCGCTCCTCGCTCTTAAGTTCATGCGACTTCTTATAGTTGAGCGAGCTCGGCATTGAGAATCTGATTTTGGACAAGCCAAAATGCTGTCAATAACCGCCCTTTGCCAACACATATACCACATCAAGCATGCTAGGGATTTCAACGCGAAGAAGAGCCTTTAGAAAGCTCTTTGCTATCCTGCTGAAGCAAAGGGATATGTATCGATGGAAGTGTAAAGACCTTCTGTCAACTAACTAGTGAGGTCCTTGGGCAACAGCTGTGCACCCAAGGCCTCGACCCATGGCATCAAAAGTTATTATGGTTCGGAATTTGGGATCATAATCCCACATCCCTTAGTAATTGCCCATAAAGGCTCATCCTCTAGAAAGGAAAATATTGTTATTGGGGCCTTAAATTCGCCAAAACATGTCTTTGTGCCGGTCGTATCCTTAGAAGTATAACAGTAAGTCAAGCGCTAGGCTCTAACGAAGTGTCGTCTTACATCAATAATGATATACTCACCGACAGCGGCAGAAAGTATTTAAAAAGGGGAGGGATTAAAAAGAAAGGTATTAAAAGAAACCCTTGATAACAGTGCTGTTGACCTGTTCAATATCTGAAGGATAAGAGAAAAATAATATTTCGATTGCCGCCCTGTCCGCCGTGGGGAGTGGGGAGTAAATTATGAGGCGCCAGTGGACAAGATCCAAGCAAGGGGTCATCAATAAGTGTACACTTCACCTTTAAAACAACCTCTAGCATCTCTGGTCTTAATCAGTACGGATAGGATTGACGCGGTTGACTTTGAAGCATCTGTTCGTTTGAAAAAGGATACTGGTGGTCAGTGAGCAATCCAGCAAGGTCGTAGTCCTGCTCTGCGGTAAATTGGAAAGGTCCCGCAGTGCTAGTGTTTACCTGGAGCCACTCCGACCCTGGGGAAGAAAAAGTGTGTGCAAATACTTGTGGCCCAAGAATTAAATCAGTACCAAAATTGGTCATCTCTTGACTAGGGACCCTGTTTGTTGGTGAAGTTTCTTGGTTGGTGTCACCATCCAGTGGTGGAGAGGAATCACCTTCCTTTGTTGTAAACGGATCGAAATCGGGATCCACTATCCTATTTAGTTCCAGGCTTGACTTTTGCGGACTCGACTTTTGAGGCATCCCTTGAACTGCGTTGCTTATTGCTTGTTTTATGGCATCTTCGTGTCTAGAGTCTGCAAAGGCTCCTCCTAGCATCTTTATTTCAGCCTGTATACGCTGCTGTAGTTCCTCTAGGCCCTTGGGATCATTCGCGATTTCTGCTTGGGGGGCTTCATCTGACGCTTTCAGTTCATAGTCTATCGTGCATCAGTTATTTCGTTTCCTAGGTTGATGTAGCATCTTACATGGGCTTTTGGGGCATTCTTCGCCAGGAAATATGACTTTGTACATTTCAAACCACTTGTCTGCCTCGTCCATGACTGGTGTAATTTTCTTTCGACTCTTTAGGCGCTTTGCCTGGTCCTTGTCGATCCCCTCTTTCCTGGGAGGTTTCTTTTGCAGCACGCACGGTGGGTCCTGGCGCGAATGAAGTCTTAATTCTTGTTCTTCTTCAAATCGTTCCCAGCATCGTTGACATTGGTGCTCAGGTAGCCGGTGTCGACGGTATAGATGCTCTCTAGAAAGGAGTTACAGTCAACTTCACTTAGTTAGGGGGACACGTGGACTAACTTGACTCGATGTACCGTGTTCCAGCCAGGACCGACACAGGCTCGTTCAGATCTGTATATTTCGGCGTTATGTTTGTAGAACGGGCAAGCAAACATGGGCCCGGATTTTCCATTGTGCAGACGCTGTCGTTTCGGATTTCTTGGGCTTTGATCGTCTCCATCTGATTCGTCATCATTGGTTTTTCCTCTGGAGTGCTTTCGACTTGATACTGATTTTTGCTTCATATCTGAATTTGTTTGCGAGTTCGAGGGATTGCCGTTCATCGGTTGGCTTCTGCTTGGATTTTGCGAGCCCCGGTCGGCGCCATCCTGTGTTGGCTGGACTTGATTATGTGTCCTTTTCTCAGCCCCCTTTTTCGGGCCAAATAGAACCTGCATGACTTCGGCTATAAATAAGGCAAAAAGGAGATTCGACCCAGAAACAACCTTCAATAACACCTGATTTTCACAGTATTCAAATGCCCATAAAGCTACTAACAACCAAGTGAGAATAGCATTCAGGTGTATGCTCAGGAAATTGAAAAATAAAAGACCTATTCCAACACGATGTTGCAAATTACTCGGATTTACCGCAGTGGAATTTGACCCTTGCGTTCTCGATGATGTATAGGTGTCCTGGCTAGAAGTAATGGTGGGATCACTTCCAGATTCTATGATGGGACTGCCTTGTCCGTTCGGCCAGTCTCCGAGGTGAGATGAAAACCACTTTTGATTAGACGTAAAATCTTGTCGTGCTTGATGAGTCACAAGGGTAAAACACCAGAAATGCTCTTTTGGTGGGTGTTTCTCAATGCCGTAGGGTTCGGGCTTTCCCGTTGTTTCGATAATTACGACACAGGCCGAGCGACAGCAAAAATCTTCACGTTGATTGCCTGCCGAACAAGAATCGGTGAAGGGAGCGGTGAAGGGGAACAAGCCGGAAGCGCCAAATGGCACGCTGCGCGTTGGAGGGGGGGTAGAATTTCCCTGCGCACCAAGCGCCACCTCATGATGGCCCAAGGGCGACGTGCTCGAGCATCCTGCGACGGCAGACACGTCAGGCCCAGCCTTTTGCACGCGTAACGTTGCGTCGTGACCATGGCTGGGGCTGGACGGAAGCCTGTTGGGTGGCAAGGCCGCGACCTGAGCCCGAGTCGGCGTCGCTCGATGGCCAAGGAGCGTCTGAGCGGGTGCGTGCATGGCTGCTGGATGAGTAGTACGGTCGTCTAAGCTTCTAAGGACGGGCGCTGGCGACGGCGGTATGCTGAGGCAGCTGATGATGTCAGGAAAGAAGGCTCTGCAAAAGGCTCATGAGGAGAGAGAGGTTTGGAAATATGCAGGTTCAGCCCTTTTTCTTGACTACCAATCAAATTCGCTGATGTGTCGGGCTACTAAGCCCGTTTGATTTGGATGGAGCCTGAGTAGTCAGAAACTACCAAGGCGAGCCACCTGTGCGAAATTGGCCTTTCCTGCGGTTTGGCAGCGGAAATTCGACCGCACGTCGGCGCTGGCGTTTTTCTTCTTGTGTTTGCTTGCTTTTGTGAGGGGCCGTGTAAATGAGTCAAGGACAAATTGATGGATGAAAAACGACTACTTGGCTCGTCTGAATGATTAAGCCTTAGGCCGGTCAGGCGGACCATCCGACCCAGTTTTTGCACGGCGCTGCAGCTCTTCCCATGGATGATTTCTCAGTCAGGTGGCAATTTCCAAGAACCCCATGTTTCCGCAAGCACGGCACTTGTTCCGCCGTGTGTAACCATGGCTTCTATCGCCATTCCTGATGCTGGGCTCCATTTTTCATCAGGCACCAACATGGCCGCTTGGCAGCCACCATCAGGTCTCGAGCTAGACCCCCTTCACGTTCAAATTCCCACCACTTGAAACGTTTGGGCAACCGATTTTAGACAAACCCTCCCGCCATGTGTCCCAGATATGTCTTGTCTGTACCTTTTCCCCAAATACGATGCGAGTTTTTGAACGGCTGATCTCAAAATGCCCAAATCCAACAACTACTTCGTCCCTGAGTATAATCCAGACACTGCTACCTGGCCGCTTTCGATATAATACTTTGCTTCTGCTCCAAAGGTTCTCCAGAAACAGCCCTGAAGTGTTTGTGTGCCCGTCAACCCCTCGTGGTACTCGAATGCCTCTCACCCCGCTTGTTATCTGTCGGCGCGTGAACTTAACTTCCTTCCGCGCACCATCTTCAGTCACAGCACAACAAAGTGTGGAAATACAGCCATGGTCAAGACAAGCACTACTACGGTACCTCGTTGCTACATTTCTGTCGCAATTCGGTCAGGAAAATACCCGCCAATTCAATCCTTCGCTTCGAAAATTTGCTCTCCAAGCTGAACCCTCACGCCCCGTTCAAGAACGCAAATCTTGTTTACTTCTGCACATCAAGGCGACCACAGGATAATGCTTCTCTTTCATCGCTTTAGTCTGAAATATCTCTTACACAGACGACGGACAGCTCTTCTTATGCTGACACCGGTGCCTGGTCCATCATTGACACTTCAACAGACATCTTCGTCCCACGTAGACTTCACAGGTCTACCTTCAAGGACCCCGAGGTTGGGTGACATGCCCAAATCAGAAATCATGCGCATATGTTGAAATGCGTTTCAAAATCTCGGATTGGCCAAAGGCTCTATCGATTCCGACCTCGGAGAGAATATTGCGGTTTAAATTCGCCGACTTCCCGTTCCGAACCATCCGGTAGTCTGGTCAGTCTCTTTTATCCACCACGGACATTGGGTAAGCGCTACAGATGGACTTGCGAACCAGATGACTCCCGTGTTGATCCATTCCATCCTCCCCTGCTTCCAGTCCCTGGCGCCACCCGGGGACAACATACGTCAGCAGGTGCACTGCCTCACCCCATTTTCAGCCATCATCCTATCACATTTAGACAGGTAGTACCTGGGCTGAGGCCACCTCGTATGGAATCAAACACGTCTTCTCTCTTCCATCCATAAGCCCGCTTAATAATATTGGATGAAAGTATCTTTCTACAATTTTATTTCCTTTTTTGCCTAAATCTTATGCAAGCTACTATCTACATTTTATGCCTGCTTTCACATGCCCCATTCTACCATCGCTTAAACTGCCACCTTTTTATCCATTTATCGCTTTTTCCCTTCTAGCCATTTCAAAACACTATCCACATCAAATTTCGTTGCTGTCACATTTTTCCTACACGTCTAACATGTCGACGCCCCTCTGGAACCTTTCTGAAAGCCGGTTATGGCTTCGCGCTATTATATAAGAATCAATAGCTCTTCATTGCTTCCCCAACTCCAGCCAACCCATCGACATCATGCAATAGTGCATATCATAAAATGGGTATGCGCAACCGAAACATAAAACAATGGCCCAGTAAATACCAGCAGGGCAGGTGTGCCATCTCCAAAGCAGTAAATACTCTAGTCTAATACTTAAACCAGAGTTTGGTATCTGTGGGCCTAAGGTCCAAGGCATCACGCTCCATGTTTTATGCTTTGCTCACGACTTGATATGCTGAGCTATTGGTATGATACGGAGACATGAGATCTCCAAACAAGACCTGTTGCAATATGATTCTACACATGGGCGATAGCAGTGACTAGAATGCAGCACAAACCCAGGGTTTGAATGTGCATCAGGTAAGATGTTCTTCGGAATATCGATGCCAGGGAGTTATTTGTCAGTCATAGTGATATAATCCTATAATGCTTCGCCCGCAAATGCCTCAAAGTCTCTGGCGTAGGAAAGCCAAGATCCGTTTATCAACCCGCAGTTAATCATGTATCTTCCCACACCGTAGCTTCTGTTCAACAAGCGAGCATGAGGCAAATGGCGAACCTGAATCTTCCTCCAACATTACCCATCGATTGGATTAAGAGTATAAACGCGCTCACGAGAGGGCCTAGTTAGTCTTTTGGATTCACACCTAAACATCGCGCATCATCGAATGCCAACTCACCAGATTCATGATAGCTTCCAAGGATTCTCCAGTATTAAGGTCACCGCGGTGTTGCAGTCGGTACCGTAACGGTGTCACGGTGCAATTGGCAGTGCTGTAGAATGACACCATGCGGAGCGATTGCCATATGAATAGCTCCATGTTAGGACAAGGTGATAGCTCAACGGCTTTTTACCGTAATATATAGGTCTACAAGTATGTACATGATAGAATTGTATCTCATATCTCATGATCCGTCCTGTGGGTCTGCCAGTGGCTATTTATTCGAACCTTGGGCGGGCCAGTTTGACCTGGATCACAATGTATCGCTATGGAGTCTCTGGTCGAAAACACCGCGTTTTAGTTGTTCAATCCCCGTGAAAATAAATCTCACATGCTGGACCGCTACCACACACTGCTTCAACTTTTGTTTTCCACCATATGTTTCTCGGTCAAATGCGAACAGATGGATGGCCAGTTCCCAGCGCAATTGACAAGGCAACAGCGACAAAACTCACAAAACAAAAGAAAAAGACTCCTGCGGACTTTTCGGGCTTTAATCTCCATATATTACGATCACAGAGGTCGCTTCACATAGTAGAAGTAGCGTTCACTTGGTCGGGATCCGGACTTTTGTAAACCTCCTCAAACCTCTTCAAATCTCTACACTGCCGCGTGTAGTCAAACTTTGAGCAATCCATGTTGTGAATCGAATCTGTTGGGTAATACTTGCTCGATTCTATGTTCCTTTGATTCAAATATGATCTCGTGGGGGTTTGAAATAGTCCGCGTTCTTGCAGACCTGATTGCCCCCGAAATCCATTCCAGGCGAGAAATCATTGCAGGTATAAGGAAATGACTAGCCACAACGCCAAGAAAAGAAGCCAACAGAATCTTGGCTATAGGAACATGAGTAAAGCGACGATTACCACTTGGATGAAGAAGCGCGGCCAAGAATTTCCAACTCATGAGATGTCGCGAAGGCGAACGTATCTGGAGGGGCAAGAAAAGAAAGCTGAGTGTGATACCGTCACCTTGAAGAAGAGCGATGTCAATATGTTCTACACAAAAGGAAAATCGTGATAGATGTAAATATGACAACTTTGTGTATGTTCGTCACGAATTGAATAGCGCTTACTTGGTTGCCTTGTGGGGCAGCTCTATCACAGCTCTCCAAAATGTAGAGGAAATAACCCCATCGTAATTATAGTGCTTGGTAGATGGAACCTTGAGAAATAGCGCAAACTGATCGCCTTTCGTTACTGCAGACCTCCTTCGGGCGCTCCTCATTCAAGTTCTTGGTGAACGTGCAAAGCGGCCACAGCAGAGTTGTCGAAAGTGTTGATCGCAGAGAACGGCACTGGCATATGTCTTTTTTCTCTTTTTTTCTCGATTCCAGTATCAACTCTTTTTGCACATGGTTGTGTAGAGTTGCAGGAGTAGTCGCCAATGTCAGAAAACCTGGTTTATCGTCCATGGACCTGGTTGCCGGTGACAACCCCCAAGGGGCAACCACTTCCCGTTGGGAGTGCAAAACATTGTCTCTTGAAAACTCCATTATATCTTTCCAGTCTCCCATTTAGTTCTCACTTGATCTTTTATATCATTTAGTTGTTTTGTTCTTGTCATCTGTGTCTAGTTCCCTTACGCGCGTCCCCATCGGCAAAACAGCAATGATAACACATTTGTGTCATTGTTCCAAATGAAAATGCGCATCAACCAACGCAATGGCCCTCCAACTGCAGTATTTTCGCAACTATCCCTGGGTGGAAATCATAAGCTTCTAACCTCGGGTTTGGACGTACAATACTGTGAATTCGAGTCTGCTCGGTTCTTGTACGTGTCGTTTCTACTTCACCGGGGCTGATGGTAAGATTATTGATGGAGTTAATGTTTGGCTTGGAGATTGGGGAATGGCTTGCTGAAAGGAAAAGCACGTTTGTAATTCGATTCAGCCAGCTGCTCTCCGTTCCCCTGAAGTTCTTTTTGGTGCTTCCTGATCATATATGCCTGACTGGTGGTATCTTGGCAATTTCATTCATGCCCGTCGGTAAGCCAGCCAACCGAAACTCAACCCACAAACCGACTCGTGTAAAAAAGAGTTCAGCGAACAAAAAATGTTTTTTAAAAACATACAACAGCGAGGATTCCCCGGTCGTCACCGACCCGAGTACTAATTCACCGCTTCTCAGCTTGACTATGGGAGAGCGGACGGGATCCCGTATTTTCTAAGAGCTATGGTCGTATGTGCTTGGGATGGAGGCTAATCGCTTTATCAGCTGGAGCTCCTCCGTAGTTGGCTTGAGATTGTCCTTCACAAGTGACATGGTCACGAAGCTGAATGGCATCTTGGAATGGCATCAACATTGAGTCCAAGCTACAGGTAGATATGCAGGTTTTCAAATGATGCCATGGTGGCACTTGCAGCGAAGACACGTCTTGATCTCATCCTCATTCATCGTTCGCGATGGGTATTGCCATCTCCTGGTTACTCCGAGATTACCTGAGGTCACATGAGCCTCCCTGTTAAGACAAGCTCCGAGCATGAAATATGCCTTGCCACTCTAGCTGACGAATCAGAAAAACGGGCAAATCGGATGTGAGGTTGTGGGCACCACACCATGTCGTCAGCGTACGGTTGGTGTCTTCGCAGTGTTTTTCCGCCAGCACACCGCATGTCTGATCTCACCCCCCCAGCCCACCGAGTCAGCCTCGTGCATGCGGTGGCTGAAACAAAGGAACATACATGAATGTCACTGTCGCGGTGCGGGGAAGTGTCAAACTCGATACTTTGCGGCATTTGTTGTCAGAATGAGGCGAACCATTTGGAGACCAAGTGGTTCGCCCGCGCTAGCACTATATCCGTCAGAACGATACCGCTATACATCGCTGTCCCACAGCGCCCACAGCACGCATCCACAGCGCCGGCAGCACCAACTACCCTATAATCGGACTCAGGCCTTTACAAAATCAAGCTTAAAAGATGGATCAACAGGTAAAGGTAAATGATATGCACGATGCACAACATCACCTCCAATAATTTGATATCTAATTGATCATTTGATTGCTATAATTTCATGGTCGTGGTGGATGAAAAAAAAAAA
Organism: Calonectria leucothoes; assembly: GCA_002179835.1. Taxonomy (NCBI): domain Eukaryota; kingdom Fungi; phylum Ascomycota; class Sordariomycetes; order Hypocreales; family Nectriaceae; genus Calonectria; species Calonectria leucothoes. The sequence continues at coordinate 88,010 of NAJI01000186.1, read as the reverse complement.
GTGCTGCGCTTTTCAACTTGTCTTCCTCAGTGATCGTACTGCACCTGCGCTGCACCTGCGCTGTAACACTGAGACTTTGTCCCTGAGTCCCCTGTCGGCCCGCTGCGGGAGATCTGCCAGATTTCCCCCACCTTTGTACTCGATCAGATGCTAAATGAGACAATGAAGAGCTCTCTCGGGCAAAATATGGAGCTCATTGTGGATATCAATGCTCTTTTTTTTTTTTCGCGTTTTGTTTTGTTTGTTTGCATTTGTTTAGGCTTTCTAGCATTTGGCGGGGTGCAGCATTGTCAGCACTGCGCAGCATTGCACTGGATTGCATGCATGAACGATTGAAGCGAAAAATGGTTTTACGTTTATTTGCTGTCAATCGCCAAGGCATGGAAGGAGTGTGAATGGTTTAAGCTACTATATAGATTCCCGATAAAAACACCAAAACCCCACCCCAGTTCAACGGACGATTACCCGGCGAAACCGTCCGGGGTGTAATTGATGAGTTCGTCCCATGGCTCCTGTCCCAACTGACCACCGCCTTGCACGGAGACTGCTGAGTCGTCGGTAAACTCTTGGGAGTAGAGTGAGGTGTTTGAAGGCGTATTAGAGTATTGCGCCTGGGCCTCTGCCGTCGATTCGACAAGCTCTTCGCGGGAGTAGGAACTGACATCCCCTCCGGATCCCCTCCGGCTTAACACCTCGACGTAGTGCGGAAACCAGCTGAGGCACTGCCGTGCTTCTTCGATGCCCTGGTTCCTTACCAGCACCCCGGCGCCGCGGAGGTTAGCTGCCAGGTCTACTAGGACCCACGGGGGAGGATCTTGTGCCATGGCTTCGAGTTGACGCAGTGTTGGTAGGAACGGCGCAGGGATAGGTCGATAGCCCGGGAATATCTTTTTAAATACTCGGATCCATTGGTCGCTGGTCGTACCTTGCCCGCCGCTGTGCCGTCGGTCTTTCTTGATATCGTCCAATATGAGCTCGGCGAGGTGGGTTGCCGGCTTTTGGCAAATCGTTGGTCCGGATGTGCCGGGATTGCAATTGCAGAGATGGTGCTTTTTCAAGTGCTCCCTGTTGCAATTGTAAGTAAAGCCGGACTCGCGAGGTGTCGTTTGCCACTATCAAGACATACTTCAGATGTGCCATGGAGTCGGAGCCCCGAGGGCATGTTTTAGGCAAAGTCAGATCGTCAGCCATGACGCGAAAATACGGACATGCGAGCCGATTGGACTCGCCCGCCCCGTCAGCGTTGCTTTGGTGCCTCGAAGAGCTGCTTCGGCGGGTAGATTGCCGACTCATCTGATCTTGGTCGTTGCCGTGTCTCGCGGTCTCTTATTTTTATTCTCAACCAGTGTTCATGATGCAACAGCACAGAGGGCATCGCGGGTTGCCGAAAGCATGACAAGAGGGGCCCGCTGCAGGTGTAAGCGCGAGGCGTCAACGTTGGCGTGGACGTTAGCCCAAGGCGCACTTTCAAAGCGATTGGGTCTGCGTCCTCTCCACTGCAGGGCTGTTGCACATAAGTGTGAGAAGAAAACACCCAATACGGTCGATTTGGAGTTTCAAATTGCAAAGCACACGCTCTCGCTAATGCCTTTTGCGTCGTGTCGGGTCCCATCCCGGGCACATGCTGCTGTAGTCTCCTGCATGCCCAACAATCGAGTTCGACAGTCATGGGCGCAATATGCTGCGATAGAGATGCCCATCGAGTGGCTGTGGCCTGCTGGCAAACTCTGACTTTGATTGTTGCGTTCTGCTTCCCCCACCATCGTCAGCGTCGTGAAGAGTCATTTTGACAGCCCAGATATCGCAATCGCGTCGGTGCAACCAGCGCTGGACGTCCGCTCGTTACAATACACGGCGGTATATACAACGCAGCAAATACACATTCAAAAGCCAGAATCCCGTGGCTTCCCACCTCTGCGAGCGGAATCCGAAAGCGTGACCTGTTCAGAGACGTTCAGACGCACGGCGTTGCCTCGGTTCACTGTGCATCAGCGGAGAGCGAGCAAGACAGGGAGATTTGTGAGCAGTTCCCATGCTTGGTATGTCGTCTCGAATGCGGGTGCTGATGCTTGGTGCAGAATAGTAATGGCGGACAACGGCTTGACTCTTGATGCTCAAGTTGGCGCTCAGTCAACGGTGACGGGCCGCTTAGCTGCGGGCAACCCCGCACCAACCGTGGAACAGAAGGTTGCCAGCGCTAGAGCCTCAATCCAGGCACTTGACAATGCCTTTGGGAACCCTCCCGTCCCGCCCGACGCCGTATTGGCAAGCGACGTAGATGTCCAAAACATGTTCAACGACCTCGAAAATATTGCCACGGGCGGCTAGGTGCCGCGTCTAATCTTGTTCCATCGTTCGATGCGCGTCGCAGAAAAGTGTCGGTGGTTTTTTTGCCGGGTCGTGGTCGGGATGGGCACAGGCCAGATGTCGACAGGCCGCTCGGGAGACTCGGGGGGATCGGTCGGATTCCTGCTGGAAGGCGATAGCGGCAGAAACGACTGTAAGTAGGGATAGCAACGGGGTAAACAGGTATAATATAAGGCTCTCTGCCTCTTATTTTGCCGTAGAATCGGTTGGCTTCGCATGCTTTCTGAGATGGCCGGTCGCTAACCAGTTTTGCGCGAATGCGCAGAAAGTCGGGCCGCAAGCTGGTCGCTAACCTCCACCTTATTGGTGCTAAAGCAATCAGCTACTGGTGTGGCTCACTCCGAAGGCCGTAGCGTGCCATCAGGAATGAAGCTACTGCATTTTAACAGGGCTGAGGCGGGTACATTATTGGGGGCGGCCACCTCGCAACATGTCCCATTTTTTGGCTTAGAGAGCTGGTCCTTGGCTTTCACAAACAACTAAGTGCATGGCCGTATTCTTGTGACCTCATTGGTTCACCAAAAACTGGTTGACCATGCAATTAGCGCCGATGACTACATGTACATGAGGACTGCATGAGGACAAGGTGCTGGCTTTTGAGGCGGACGGCAGGGCAACTGATCATCAGTGCTTGAGTTTACCAAATGTAGATCGATTCCATTGTACTTATCTGATTGTATTGTCGTGGTTGTGACTCACAAGCTGCATGTTCATGCTGGAAAGACGTGCGGCATGGTAATGGGCTCATATTTGCAGGGCTGAAAACAACGCATCGAAACGGAACTTCACGGAACACGATTGCCAACTTGAACGCCACATTTATTTATCAAACATTAGGTTCCTTTGTATATAACTCTGCTTATGCATGTAGGCATTTTTGGCTTGTCTGGATCAAGACTGGATTGGCTTGGCTTGGATCCGTCTTTGAGGCAACTTCCACACCTCACAGATGGTGTGGGGTGGAGTTTTGGTCTCGGACTCTGCCAATTGGAATCTTGAATTGAAAAAAAAAAATGAACTAGAAGCGATTTCAATGAGTCAAAGGTTTTACTGGCGTTGTTAGCGTTGCACTCGCTTAGCATTTGAAATTCAACATGTACTTTTCAATGCAACGTACTTCAGCCAAAGCCATTTCAACTACCTCGGTACTTGGGAAGGAAAGGACATTTAATCTACAAGTAGTTCTTATCGTGATTGCAAACTTTGGTATGATTGGGGTACAAAAAGAGCCAAGGAGAGGGGCAGTCGTACTGTGGCGAAGTAGGATACGTAACCTGTTCCACTACCTGACGCGTTCCAGTCAGCATTATCTTTGTAGCACAGCGGCTGAAGAGGAGAGACACGGAGTGAAATCATTAGGTGCATAATTGGATAACCTTGAATCAGAGTGTCATCCTCTATTGAAGGGCCTGCGATGTCACTGGCAGAGTTCAGAAGCATGCCGCGGGACGGTGGACAAAGAATCCTGTTCATCATACTGAATCTTGAGAACAAATTCCATCCTGAAAGGTTATTCTGGTTGCTTTTATTTGTCCCAGTCTGAATCTGAAAGATGTATTTGTGGCGAGCCCACTCGGTACAACATTATTAGTTGATGTTGTTGTGTCCATGAAGAGCAATCTTGAATTCTCAGCAACCTGATTTTAGCGTTATGCACCGGTGCAAGGTGGACAAGAGGAGCAAATGCTTTGTTGAATTGGGGTCTCACATGATTTAGGCGTCCGTAGAATAGACCCGCCATTGTAGGGGCCGGATAGGGATGGCGTTGGGCACATAGCATTGAAAAAATGTTGGATCCAGTACACTTGCACATATTGTTGAATCTGTAGAATTTCGTCCAATATGGACGCGACACGTTTGTGGGCTGGCCACCACACTAAAACAATCATGCCCTGTTAGCCCTGGTCTTACGACTGGGATGATTCAGTCGAAAAAAAGAGCCTAAACTGCGACTAGAGCAAATGCGGCGTGAATAGGTAATGGGCATGTAATATTTATTGTGACTTGTCAATTGGCTGAAGTATCTTAAAGGTTTCTTCCGGTATACAATAGAGTGGTTGCCTTACTGGGATTCCTCATGTCCGATCCTCACTCGAAAAATTGGTTCTTTGGTCGAGGAAGTCCAAGATGCTCTCGCAGGGTTGTTCCCTGATAGTCCTTGCGGAAAATGCCACGACGCTGCAGCTCCGGCACCAAGCGATTTGCAACGTCGTCAATGCCCTGTGGCACGAATGGGAAAGTTACGGTGAAGCCATCGGATGCGTCCTCCCGAAGCCATTGCTCCATTTCCTCGGCGATCGACTCGGGCGTACCGACGAACGCGAGCCCCGAATACCCTCCATATCGCTGTGCAAGCTGCCTGACCGTCAGGCCTTCCTTCTCAGCCAGTTTCAGGACACTCTCGCGCCCCGTCTTGCTTGCGTTGGTATCTGGAATATCGGCCGGCAGGGGGCCATCCGGGTCGAAGGCAGAGGCATCGCTACCGAGCGCCACGGATAGTGACGCAATGGCGCTGTCGTAGTGCACTAGACTGTCCAGCTGCAATCTCTTAGCCTGTGCGTCCTCTGCGCTGTCTCCTACAACGATCAAGGCCGCCGGCAAAATCTTGATGTGCTCTCGATTCCGCCCAGCTGCGGCGGCTCGATCCTTGATATCCTTGTACAGTGCTTTTGCAGCCTGCAGATCACGAGGCGAACAGAAAACGACCTCGGCAGTCTCGGCCGCGAGCTGTCTGCCGGGCTCTGATTGACCTGCCTGAACAATAACGGGCCAGCCCTGGACAGGGCGAGCAATGTTGAGCGGGCCTCGGACTTTTAGTGCGTCGCCTTTGTGATCAAGTACGTGCAGCTTCTCTGGGTCAAAGTAAACGCCCGTTTCCCTGTCGCGGATAAACGCGTCATCGGCAAAACTGTCCCATAGACCAGTGACAACGTCGTAAAACTCCCTGGCCCTCTTATACCGCTCGCCATGTTCCAAATGCTCATCTCGTCCAAAGTTCTTGGATGATTCCGGGTTGCCCGTGGTCACAATATTCCACGCCGCACGTCCGCTGCTGAGGTGATCCAGCGATGCAAATCGCCTTGCAATGTGATACGGCTCGTCATATGTTGTAGAAGCAGTAGCCGCGAGACCAATCTTACTCGTTACAACAGAGAGAGCCGATAGGAGTGTAAACGGCTCAAAAGAGGTTACTGTGTGGCTGCGCTTCAATGCCTCAGTAGGCATGTTCAATACAGCCAGGTGGTCAGCCATGAAAAAGGCATCGAATTTTGCATCTTCCAAGGTCTTGATAAATGTCTTGAGGTGCTCAAGGTTGAAGTTGGCATCTGGATAAGAGCCTGGATACCGCCATGCGCCAGTGTGCAAACTGACTGGGCGCATAAACGCAGTAAGGTGCAGTGTCTTTGAGTTTGACATGGTTGTCAATTGCAATTGGAGAATACAATGGACGTCTTTCAATTTCGTATACTAGAATACATCAGGCTTTCTATCTAGGAAACAACGGCTATTTATTGTTCCACTTTTTCGCCGCAAATACGGGACTGAGGGGAAGTGATGGATGACGACAGCTTAAAGCAACGATCACGACATCACGGTGGGGCATTTGATAGGTCGCATGCTGAGCGCTCTGTATTAGCACCAAATAAACTCGTCGGATTTTGGCTTTGATTTGTAATTTCCCGATTGATTTGTAACCTCGGAAGCAGTCATTCAAGATCCGCCCTGTCTGTAGAACGGGATAAAAAACACGTTCCGGTACCTGGGTCAGACTGAGGGCATGTGGGATGGTGAGATCCCATCGGCCTCATTATTCACCAACCTGCGCTCGTTGAAGCACGATGACACAGCCTATTCTTCAAACTTGCTGAATAAACTCCCGCGGCTCTTTTCGTACATCTCTCTGCGGTGATCCGGTGTCGCTCCGCTCAGTTCCATCACCCGCTTCGAGCGCGTCGTTTTCGACTTCGGCAGGTCTGAGCACCTTTTCGCTGAGAGAATTGTCAGCTTACCTCTCCATTGAACTTTAGAATTTCTACACAAACCCGTGGCTTCCGAATATGATTCGAATGACCTGCGTCATCACAACTAGGCACACCACCATGACTGCTGAGTAAACATATCCTTTTGGGAACCGAGGAGCCTCTACCGTCGGATAGGTGAAAAGAGGGATCCATGCGTTGGTCGAAGTTGCGATGGCCGTCATGAGGATCAGAGTCAAGGCTCTTTCTTCATTGTTGTAGCGCAGAATGGCATTAGCCCAGCCGTACAGGACCGATGATACCGCTACGGCAGAGTATGTAACGCTGAATGCAAACCATTTAGCCGCCTCTGGCACGTTCCATATAGCCAGTATAACTAGGCCAGTGAAGTTGACGGCAGACGCCAACGTAATAGCGGCTGGTCGGCCAAGATAGAGATCCGAACTGAAGTTGATGAACAGAACAAAGAATATTCCCAGACCCGGGCTAATTGCACCAAGTTGGTTTACCTTGGTGGTGTCATATAGGCCCAAACTCTTGATCCACAAGAGGAAAGCAGCCGAGTTGGAGCTTGTGTTGAAGAAGAAGACATCCCAAAGCACCAAGAGATAGAACTGCCAGCTCGTAAAAATGCGGCGGAAAAGTGACCATGAAAATGGCGTGCTTTTAACCTTGGCCCCAGTTCGCTCCAGTCTTGCTTTGGCCAGTTCAAGCTCTGCCTCGTTGATGACGAGACGGTTCGGCCTATCAGGTGTTCCAGGCCAGATGAAGAATCCAAGGAGCGCAAGTGGCAATGTGATGATGGCGTTGATGATGAATGCCCATCGCCAGCCAGCAAGCCCTCGTACTCCATCGAGATATTCGGTAGCCGCGCCTTGAAGTAGGCTTGCTGTCATGGTACCCAGAGTCAGTCCGACATAGAAGAAGCCACCGCGACGACCAATTTCATCACTTCGATACCAAGACCCCAGCACAAAATGGACGCCGGGAAAATATGATGCCTAAGTTGTCAGTGGAAATGTAACAAGAAAGGAGCGCACGGCTGCCAACCTCGAAAAGAGACACCATGAATCTGTATGCCACTATTTCTGCAAAGCTATTTGCACGGTACTACAATAGAGTGAAGATGCCCCACAAGAGATCCAGGGTTGGGACGAGGTAATGCATGGGGACGCGAGGGAAGAGGTAGATGAATGGTAGGAGGCCGACAACGTTTCCAACAACAAAGACAGTTTGGAACTGCACCAGCTGGTTTTCGTGGAAACCCAAGTCATCACACATTCCTGAAACATATGCATTGTCTTCTTGTTTGTTGCGTAATCCGCGGCTGCTTCGGTATGCAGCCCGGTATCGGTTCCGATAAAATAGCGCGGTCGTACGTCCATTTTGATGATTAGACGAGCTTTTCGGAGCGTTGTTTGCATTGGAATTGACTGCTCAGGCCATCTTTTTATAGTGACTTAAATCCATTGGAGAAAAAAGGCTATTTCTCAAAATTTTCATCTTGCATAGGTTCAAAGTTGATAGTTTGGTACGAGGGCAATCGTACCTGGATTTGATGAAGTTTATTATAGCTCCACGGGTGACCGTGTTGAGCTGTTCCTACGGTCTTAGGAAATTTTAACTTGACATAGACATATGCATTGTCTGTCGCCAGTCAGCTATCGCCTAGCTATGAACGTGGCCGCTTCATACTAATGTTGGTCCGGTCGACATATTTAACCCAGTAGATGATGAAGGCATATGGGACAAGGAGCAGGTCCAACTTTATGATGAGCTTCCTTTCCTCTGGTGTGTCTTCGGAAGAGAACCAGTCATACCAGCGTCTTGCTGGTGGACCTGAAATTTTGTCGACGTTTCGAGTATGTTTTCTTGGCACAGCTACATCCTATCAGAGAGTACACGGGGCGCAGGCCAGTTTATAATGATCATGCAGCAGGTTTGCATGAGACTGCGCAATCCAGACACTCATTTCCGCTAACCAATTTTCTCAAAATCCACCACTCGTCACCCAGGCTAGTAAGCACATCAAATTTGTGTGGGGGTTACCGCTGCATAGAAACACTCGACTCTATCCCACCTTTTAAACCCAGATAAAACAAACGGTCATGCATGTGAATTGGAGATATCCCAGATAACGAGCCTTATTCCCGCGATATAGATGCAGCGCTAGTGCCATGGTGGAGCTATATGCCAATAGTTCGTGGCCGGGGATGATGCAATCTGGTTTCCCATCACGCAACCTGCAGGGCACTTGGAAATCTCCACTACCTTGATCGCTGTCTTGGCTATTGATGGATGCATTTGCACACTTGTGTTTAAGAAGGTAATAAACAATTTTATTTGTTTAATAGAAATAAACATTTAAAATGCTCACGAATGATTACATCAGTTTTCTTCTCAAAACCTCTTAATTCAGCTGCAGGGTAATGGCACTGCACCATCACGAAACAATTGCACTTGTCCTGAAAGCCGACCAATCTAATACGAAAATGAAACGATTCCTTTCGGAAGTCTCAAAGACTGTGTGTAGATTCTCAAGCAAAAATAATTCATCGCATGGGTGGGACACTTTTCCTAGAATTGAGATGTTTTTCATGGCTTCATGGCATTTTCAGATTAGCGTATGAGATCCAAAACCTCAAACACAACCACGCAATTTCCTGGACCTACTGTACTATAATATTTCACAACATAGCCATTCGTATCTGGATCACTATGATAGATGGATAGTTTAGGTTCATTCGCTTATGTGACCTTCTCTAAAATCTGCTTGCTTACAAGATTACCTTTTACTTTCCATAGATAATACCTACCTGTCGAGACAATCCATGATGCAGCTTAATTTTGGTCCGTAGCAGCCAGCTTTCGGGACTATATACCGGAGTTAGGATCAACTTTGGACAATATTCAATTGTTTGGGTTGCCTAGTAGTGCAAGACTGAGGGTTGCACGGCTGGACTTAGCCAGAGCTAAAAATGCCGAGGAAGCCAAAACAACTGCCGGGGTCATTTAGCGGGAAAGGTAGAATGGGTCCATATGTCGATAATAATAGCGTATCCGTAGTCTGGACTTTGGGCTCTATGGGCTCCATTCCCCATTTCTCATCTTTTAAACGGGTGCTGAACCACTCCGTTTGCCGCCACTGCATCTTAATCGCCCCCGTAGCGATACTTTCCATCCACCTTTAGCTCCCCACATCTGGTTGAACAGCTGAAGGCAGAGTTTCCAAGCTCACATATAGGCAATCTATGTCAATGGGCCTTGGCCACTTGCAACCTTTACTTTTCCATCATGGCCATCGTCATCACTATTGTTATCACCATAACCACAACCAGATCAACCATAAACACCAACTTCATGTCCAGCTCCCCGCTGCCTAAACCCACTCTCTTGGGTTCAAGCATAAACTTGGACATGCCCAAGCACAACTTAAACCACACATTAAAAGGAAACGAAACGAAAAAAGAGACCCCATTGGGAATGATGGTGAGCCCACCATCATCTTTGCAACATGGGCCCCCGCCACTTCGCAAGTTCAGCTGCACGACCCTAATGCAACTTTCTTCACGCCTCCAGCCCTCTTAGCGCCCGCACAAGTCGGCTCGCGTGATCCAGCCCACTGGTTACCTTTGGCTTGGACATAGACCTTGCCGTTTCTGTCGTAGGCTACATGACTGCTGGTGATGGCACCCGCGTGCACTCTATCTAGCGATGTGCGCCGTCGAGGTTCGCATTGCTCACGTTTCACTATTTCTCTTTTACTCGCCGTTCCGCTTTCTTGTTCCTGTCGATCCCCTGGGTCCTCTGACCGCATCTCTTTACTCTCTCCCTTCACCTATGTAACCTCTCTTGCTGAGTCGGTGTTCTTTGGCTGCTATTCCAGATCCATTATAACGCCCGATTAAGAAGGTCCAAGACACGTAAGAGGATAAAGAATATTCACGGCCAACAGAAAAGCGTAAACTAATACGCCCAGAAGGTCGCCGTGATGGAGAATAACTCCGCAGGTCGTCCTCCTGGAAAGGAACATATCCCCATCTACCCTCCTGGCTTCATCATTTTGCGCATTCTTCAGTTCGCCTTCAGCATCATCCTCCTTGGCCTTGTCGGCTGGAGCGTTTGGCTGTGGCCTTTTAATAGCAGCATACTCATGTTGTATACAGTACGTCCCTCTCATGCTCTCAGCCAGGCAAATCCACTTACTCCAAAATGGTGACAGACGGTCATTACTTTTGGTATCTCGCTCTGGCATATTGTCGCCCATTTCTGGGCACCCCTTGCGTATAACTACTGGGCTGTCCTGGCCTTTGAAATTAAGCTCCTTCTTTTCTGGCTTATTTCTTTCTCCTTTGTTGCTGGCACCGCCTCCTGGTGGCAGTCTCTGGGCAGTTACGGATATTACCGCTACAATTACGGTGACACTGCTATGGGAAGCATCCTAGCTGCCACTGCTGGCATCGGCGCCATTGAGTTGTATGTGGATCCTGGCCTACTGCACATGCCCGTATCATTCTAATTTCTTTTGGATCGCAGTGTGTTCTTCACCACATCCCTTGTCATACACAGCATCGCGGTCAGCCGCCACCGTCGTGATGGATTTCAAAACAAGCCCATTCTAGCTGGTGGCGTCCCTCCCCAGTCCGCACCTGTCCCTACGCAGGGTGCACCTGGTGGTTTCCAGCCCCAACAGGAGCTCCAAGGCTAGTGGCACAACAACCCTTCGCCAAAGGTTTATTGACTAACAAACGAATGCAGCCTACAGCGTACAGCCAATTTCCAACCAAGTTACTCCCGCTCACCAATTCCCGCAGCAGCAGGTCATTCCCGAGAAGCATCAGGTATCCCCCATAGCCACTCCTTCGCCCCCTCCCAACCAGCCCCAGATGTTTCAGCATCCTCAGCCCATGTCCACAATCCAGCACTTTCCACAGGGCCAGCCCCAACAGAATCAGGGCTACGTCGAGATGTACTCACCCAACCAGCAGTACCAACAGTCTCCACTTCCCCAGGGCCAACCCCAACACACTGAAGGCCGCGTCGAGATGTACGCGCCTAATCAACAATATCAACAGTCCCCACCTCCCCAGGGCTATGTCGAGATGCACTCTCCTAGCGAGCAGAACCAACAGGCCTTTCACCCTCAGGATTGCGTCGAGATGTACTCGCCTGGCCATCAGAATTAGCAACCGCCCCGGATAGACTTGAGAGTAGTGCATAGCAGTGGGAATTTTTTATAAGTAAATGAATGGGAATATATAGGCGATGCATTTTATCTACTCAATGAATTTGTTAACTACGTCTTGGAATGTATAGAATTAAATAGCTAATCAGCCATTGTAATACCTATTGTAGCAGCTAGGTCAACCAGTTAGCTTTTGCAGAGACCTCAACACCCATGCCATTATGCTGACAGGCTGTGACTGCTCCTCTCCTCATCAAACACATCCCTTAGCACGCGTTCCTTCCTAGCAATATCCTCCACGCCACTTCGATCGTTGAAAACCTCATCCATCTCTTCCAGGCTCTTAGCTTTTGTCTCTGGCACGAAGAACCAGACCCACGCTAGGGAGAGTACGCAGAAGGCAGCAAAGAATACGTAGGCGCCGAAGCCGGTAGATTTAACTAGTGGAGGTGTGATGAGGCCGATGATAAAGTTATTGATCCAGTCTTCGGATGGTTAGCATTACTCTCTCCGGGTTTAAGGATGGAAAGAAAACTCACTAGAACAGGTAGAGATGGCAACACCCTTGGCTCGGAGGCTGGATGGAAACACCTCGGCAGGCACAGCCCAGGGAACAGGAGCCCAGGAAGCGCCAAAGACCAGCATGTAGATGAGCAAGAAGGTAACGCTGGTCCAGCCTTCGGCAGTGTGATTAGGCCAGTCGTGGTCAAACTTGCCGACCAGGATGGAGATGATGAGCAGCGGGATGAAGGCACCAACGCTGCCGAGAAGCAGCATTGTCTTGCGTCCAAATCTATCCACGGTCCACAGGCTGGTAAAGACACCAGACATGATGAGTTGCATGTGGAGATTCAAACCCATTGTGCCGAAAAGAGTAGGAGAGTAGTAGATCAAGGCATTGATGCCGAGAAATTGCTGGAAAAACATGAGACCAGCACCAACCATGGTGCGCCTCCAGCAACCAGCTCTGAAGCAGTCGGTCCAACTGACAATCTCTAGTTTGATCCTGCTAAGAGTATCTGAGGCAGCTGTGAGGGCGGGGTGTCTCTCGGCCAGAACACACTTCTGGAAGCGCGACTCGGAGACAATATGGATCCACTCAAGCCTGACGCGAGAGTCGGTATCGGGAAGACGACGGATCTTGGCCAAGTTCTGGAGAGCCTCCTCCTCGCGGCCCTTGGAAGCGAGCCATCGCGGTGAGTACGGCAAGAAAATGGCACCGAACCCGAGAATAAGACCAGGCACGATCTGGAGCAAGAAGGGTAGCTGCCACGACCAGTTGCCACTCATGTCCATGGTTCCGTATGTAATCCAGAAGGCAACGACAATACCGAGGACGACGAAGAGGGATTCGAAGACAAGAAGGGATCCACGAATCTCGGGCGGGGAAATCTCACCGATGTAGAGGGGCACAACCATGGACAACCTGCATATATCCGTCAGAGCCCGAAATGTAGAAGTACTTGAGTGTGAAAGGTCTACTCACATGCCAATACCCATTCCACCCACAAATCGACCAGCAACAAGCATGTGGTAGTTCACAGCGGCCGTCTGCAGCGCAGAACCAATCGTGAAGATGACGACGGCGATCATGATGGATCGCTTTCGGGAAGCCCAGTCGGCGATCCAGCCCTGGTTCATGGCTCCAATGAAGGCGCCTAGGGTGATCATGGCAGTCATCAGACCTTTCTTGAAGCCGGAGCCCGGAGCGCCATCTGCGACTTCGGGAAATCGGTCGAGGAAGTGGTCCATGGTGAGGGTGACGCTAATGACTCCCTGGTCATATCCAAATAACAGACCGCCAATGGCGGCAAAGGCAGCGCATGTGGCAACATAGGATGAGGAGAAGAGGCCGCGAAAGCCTGCAAAAGAAAAGCAAGTCAATTAGTGTCTGGGGTTGCTTGCCATGAAGCATCAGGTCTTACCGGGCGGTCCGTACGGCTCAGTGGATGCATCTATGGGCACATGCTCGGTTGTGGTGACGCCGTAGTCACTGTCCTCCGCCTTTGGGCTACCCTTGATGCTATTTCCGCCTCCCATTTTTGCAATTTTTGTTAAATTTCAACAACGACCGACAAAATAAACAGTGCCAGGAAGCGTAGAAAAGCGTCGGATCAACGAAACACTTGTGGAGAAGATGCAAAAGACAGGATGCGATGGCTTGACTGTGGCTGCAGAAAGGGATCGACGTTGAAGAGGCCCGAGACGGCTTCTTATAGTTCAATAGGGTGTTTTTAGTCTATTTCACCACCTCATGACAGCTGGACGTCGCGGGCCAATCATGGAAGTCATGTTTGGGCCAACCAGGCTTCTCCGCTCCACGTTGTTGCCATCGCGGGAGAGAAACCTGGGGTCTGGAGATGGTGGAGTCATTCGTGATGCGCGAGTCAGCCTAATGGCAGTGCCGAGAACGACAACCCCAGGGGCTGCAAGCGAGCAACTTGGGGTTGGAATTATTACTGTCCCGTCGCTTTGGTCCGTATCGCGTGGTGCTCGCGTGGAGTTCCTGGATCAAGCCGTTGGTTGCCCCTTCAGTGTGTCTTGTTCCATGATGAATCTAAAGCCGCCCTCGGCAAAACTTGCCCTGAGTGATCACTCAGACTTGTCGGGGTAATAATTCCTCAACGGGAAAAGTCATGGCGCATCCCCGCATTTCGCTTTCCCCCACATGGTCCCGAACCCCAGATTCCCCAGAATGCCCCAACTCTGTACAATGATGCTGGATGCATACACGCATGTGAGAGAAAAATGATGAAGTTGGTGTTGGTTCCGTCATCAATGTGAATGTGCGGAGATGCCAAATGTTGGGATTGCCAGGTGGGCCACGGTGGCAAGTAGCAACCTTCACAACTCGCATCATGTCATATATAAATGTTCAACAACTATCGCTCTTCTAGTTCATCTTCTTGTAATGGTCTTACGTGTCGTCCCTACTTACAATGCGCCCACCTCCAGCGAAGCCGCCACTCTAGTAAACTACGCCCCTTGTTGCCGTTAGTGGTGGAGGAAGGCTAAATTGAAGCCTGCTCCGCACCTGGGCAAATGCACAAGGCAACGACAAATGATATTGGCTTTGGGCTAATGACCTAAGTCAATCCCACTGACTAGGGGCACCACAATTAATGCTAGGCGCTGGCCATTGCATTACTCCGGAAAGTCGAGCCGAATTTCCACCCGAAGACGTTCTAGATTATCGTACCCTCCCTTCCTACACCATGTCACCCAACGGTAAGATATCTCACGCCTTTAATCGCACGTCCTGTCATCGCTCTTACCACACATCACCTCTCAGCTCGCTAATGGCGGGTATGCTTGGATCCATTCTCAACTGTGGGAATGAACTGCTGCTGATTAAACAGATCGACAGCAATCCCGGCGACATCGCCGCGACTTGATCTACTTTGCTATTCATAATCCCTCATCGAGCTTAGTCCAACTTCTTTCCTATTTTTCTTCATGATTGTAGATTTGTCACCCTTCACTAGATGGCCTTCGCACCACATGATCACGGCCCGCGGGCCTTCATCACTCCACAACGGTCGGCATGAAGTCCGATCAACAAGGCAAGGCGGGGTATTCCTGTGGCAATCACATCAGGTCACACCGACCAAAACTGGGCCTAACTGAAGAGAAGGCATTTTAATGTGGCCTGGGGGTCAGGGCACCCTTGTTATAGACCTCACACGAAGCATTCCCGGTGTCATGTTGAAGAAAGGAGTTCTGAGTGGTTCCATGTGGACTTTTACGGAGCGAGCTCAGCCCCAAACGGTTTCAACCCGTTCGTATGATCGTCCAGTGTGATTCACGAATAGGCAACGGGGCATAAAATGAGATGGCCTAGACTAGGCATGAGTGAGGGGGATGCCTCAGCAAGGCAAGCAAAGCTAATATATGATACTGCGAGGGGCCAGCGACGAGCCTTGAACACAGGCTTATGTATTCCATTGTTGTAAAAAGACTAGATGGGATAGATGCTTTCCAATGTTGAACGTTGGGGTTGGCATCACCAACTCTTGTGGGGTCCGGCATGGTAAACCGTCTACACGACATCGATGCAAGAGAACTACGCGATATTCAAACGGTGATTGACCTACGCATCTGCAAAAAATAATTAAGAATTTTTCCAGTAGATTTACACGACACAAGAATAATTCAGAAACAAACCCATCTACCCTTGAAACTCGAGGGGAAAGGTGACAGGGATTGTGTTCAGTTGGCGGCGCGCGAGTATTGTGCTGAGTGAAAGCCAAACAATTCATATACCATCGTGAACAAACATGTAAATAGCTCAAACCCAACTGGAACGGTGCCATTGCCAAACCTGCTTGCAATTTACCGGGGCTAAACTTTGTCAATGTACCACGTAGTATCGGAACCGTCCAGCTCTCTCGTGCTAAACCCAGATCCGAAATACGCGAAGCGATTTCCATTCTCATATGTCCAGTTGTAATCCTTCAAGATACCCTCATTAGCAGAGCACTGGATTGCACGAGTGAAGAACTTACCTCCCATCTCGGATCTTCCATGGCAGTGAAAAAATGTAATCGGCTCCCTGGCCACATCATAATGGGCCCATCGGCTTTACCACCCTTGAACCAAGATCGGCACGGGGAGCTCCAGGCTGTTCGAAGTAGGAACAATTCTCTGTGCTGCTTAAAGTCGTCTACTGCCTCTTGCTTGGGATGGAAGGATTTGACGTGCTGAGTCTGGTACTTGATAACAAACCTTTCGACATATCGGCTGATGACTTCGATGACGGGCAGGATAGATCCATGTGCATACGGCCCGAATGGGCCATTGATCACTAGGAGAATGACTAAGCATACAAAAATGCACCACGGAGCGACAAACGTACAGAAATAATTGGGAAAATGAGGCACAGTGGCGCTGAGGTAAGTCGCAGGATGGCCGGCCCACTCATTTCGAAGGTCTCTGTTATCCAGACCGACAATTGGGAACTTTGGAATGAAGCTGACATCAAAGCCAGTCGCGCAAATAAGCACGTCCAACTTGTACAACGTCCCATCCTCGGCAATGATGCCTTCTTCAGTGATCTCGCGGATATTCCCATAAACCACCTGGCTCTTGTCCTTATCGGCCAAGCACTCAAGGAATCCGTTACCTGGGGTTGGGCGGCGACAGCCAATACCGTAGTTCGAAGGCACCAATCGCTTAATGAGATCTTCTTGTCCCCCAAGCTTTTGGGCCATGTCCTTTGTGGCAAACTCAATCGCCCCCTTCTGCTCGGCAGATCCATTGATGAGGAATTTGAACCGCTGATTGATTTCTGCTTCAATCAGCTTTCTGTACTCCAAATGCTCGTCTGGGTGCTCCCTGAATCTCGTCTTCTGCTCTTCAGAATATTCAAAGTTGGCGCCGTTCTCCCCCGCGTACTTTTGCACAAAGCCTGTGGTGATCCAGGTTGTTGATCTCATGAATACTTTCAACCGGCTGATCTTGTCAAAGATGGCTGGAATGACTTGCACCGCGCTGCTGCCATTTCCAATCACACCAACAACCTTGTTATCCAGACTGAGGGACTCGTCCCAGGCTGCTGTATGAGTCCTGTTTTTGAACCTCTCCACCCCCGGTATGAGGGGCCACTTCCAGTGATTTAGAACGCCAGTGGCATTGATCAGAATCTCCCCTTCGTCGAAAAATGCATCTCCTTCATCTGGCTGAATCTTAATCTTCCATTTCCCAAGGTCCTCGTTCCACCAGGCTCCAACCACTTTGTGATTTAATTTGACGTTCGAGGAAAGTCCGTGGTGTTGAACAATTTCCTTGAAGTAGCCCAAGATTTCTTGCGAGGTGGCATAGTAGCTAGTCCAATCTGGCTTGGGGTGCCAGGAGAATTGGTAATTTGCCGCAGGAATATCGCAGGTGCAGCCAGGATACTTATTTTCGAACCAAGTTCCCGCAATCTCGGGGTTCTTCTCGTAGCATTGCACTTGAATGTGGCGTTTTTCATCATGCAGGATATGTACCAAATTAATCGCGGCGGCCCCGAAGCCAATAATGAGCACCTTTACAGGGCGATGAGCGCCAAGAGGCGTCTCAGTAATTTGGTAGCCTGTGGCGTCGGTGGTTGGTACCGTCTTGGCGTAAGATTCGACAGCTTGCAGAACATCCCCGCTCGGATAAACGCCGTTGGACTTGGCCTTTAACGAGATTGCGGAGTCAGGCCCAGCGGCAGAGGTCATTCCGTTGAATACTTGCGACATGATGGCGAATGCTAGCACAATAAGAATTTTATCTTAGAAGATGTAGAGATTTAATGGTCTGTGAAGGAATGTTGGTAGAAATGCTGCGCGGAATGTGATGATGCAATAGGGCACCATATCTCTCACATCTGACACCAACTGTGACTTCACATTCGCTTGTCCTAGATTGGTCTTATCGCCCGCCTAGCTTTTCGATTGCATATGGCCAATTGAATCGGAGAAATGACCTTTTGTGCTACTGCAAAACCAGCATGTTCACATGGCTTTGCATTGCACAGGCAGTGCCGAGGTGCACAATAGGTCCTGGGTATATTTACCCGAAAAGCACATGAGAGGTGATCATAATTGCTTCCTCGCTTCACGTACCGCTCGCTAGAGACAATCTTGGGAACCCATGCGGTGGATAGTATATGTGGAAAGGAGGGTTTGTTGCTGTTAGCTGATGCTAGTCATTGCGCACATCATGGAGAAAAGATGAGTTCAAGATTCTTGAATGGTGCCCAATAATATTTCAGAGGTGTGAAGACTTCAAGTATCGCTATCGCGTTCAGGCGATGCTTAGTAATTGTGACTTTCTCATCAAACCACAATATCACACAGTTTCATGACTCACCTGAAAAGCTAAAGTGCCGGCCCGATTTTATGATTCAAATTATTCAAAACGCTGTTGACTCATTTTTGTGCATGTGCATAATAGTCATGTGAGATACATGCTCATTGAGGTCATGTCACAAGGTGATGCATAATTAGGTTAGGTGACCAAAAGCATACTTGCGCTTAGTCATGCATATAGGCCAAGAGGCCAAAGCTTAATTGGGATTTAGACCTATTAGATATATATATATAAAAATAATACTTACTAGCAATTTCCTTTATAGAAAATAAGATTTATTTTACCTAAATTATTATTTTTAAATATAAAGATATAATTATATAATAATTATAAGCTTAGATAAATAAGTAATAAAGTTATTTTATAATTTCTATTAATTAATTTAAACTTATACTTATAATTTTATTATTTAAATTATAATTTTATTAAATTATACTTTAAAATATAAAAAGTAAATTTTTCTTTATTTTATTTTACTAATATAATAATTAAATTAAGAATAAAGAATAATTAGATATAATAGTTTATAGTCCTTTAAAATTAAGCTTAAGACTTAGGTATTTAATTATTAGTTAATTTAAAATATAAAATAATTATAAATAATAGCTTTATAATCTAATTTATATCTATAATAAAGTAAATAAATACTTAATATAAAGATCTAAATATTAAAATCTATAATCTAAGTATTTTAAAGTACTTTAATCTTATAATTAAAAAATATTAAATTATATAAATAAAGTTTATAAGGGAAGAGTAATAAGCTTATACTTTATAAAGTTAAATTATAGTTATAATTAGACTAGGAATATATAGTATAATCTAAATTATTTTTAAAAAGGGTAATAAAAATAAGAAAATCACCCTAAGGGAGATTATAAAGGAACTTAAGAATTATTTAGTACTAAGTAGTAAAAGTATAAAGAAGGTAGTTTAAATAGTATACCAAGCTATTTTTAAGAAAGCTTTATATATAAATATAAATTTTAAGCTTTAATTTCTTAAATAGAATAAGGTATTTATTAAAGGCTAAAAATATAATATCTTGGAAATTATTAGCTTAAATAATATCTAAGATTTCCTTAAAGTTATTAAAGTATAATTTAAGCCTATATAAATAAAAATAAAACTTAATAAGCTTATAACTTAATAAGCCTTAGAAATTAATAATATCTAAATACTTAATAATTATAATAATATTTTTAATATTATTATAAATTTCTATAAAAATAAATATTAAAAGAAAGATAGAATTTATTTAATACTTAAACTCTAGGTAGAAGATTAAGTAGGTACTCCTATATACCTATACTTAAAAGACTAAAAATACTATTAGAACCCTAAGGACTATGTATTATTAAGATTTATAATAATTAAAGAAAAGATATAAATAATAAGAAGTTAGCTAAGTTAGGAGGTATATAAGAATATATAAAAATACTTAAATAATTAAAAAGAGTATTGCTATTTGTATATAACCTAATTGCTATTTGTATATAAGTAAGTCTAGAATTTTTCCTAGCATTTTTCCTTTTTCCTATTATCTACCAAAAATTATATATAGTTTATACCAAAATAAAGTTAAGGTTATAATATAATAAAAAATCATATTTATTAGCTAATAATATAAAAATAAGGCTCAAGCTATTAAGCCTAGCTAGCCTTAATTCCTTTAAAAAACATATCTTTGTAGTTTCCCTGGGATATAAATATATTATAGCTTGGCTATTCTTCTAGCTATATAGAAGAAATAATAATCACTTTCTTTATTAAAAATTATATTATCCTTATTAATGGGCCCCGGGCTTGCCTACCCTTGTCTTATTCCCTTATTAATGATTAACCCTATGTATTTGGCTGTGTTTTTAATCTTTTAGATAATAGCTTGGCTTGCTATTAGGATATAGCTATTGCTTCTTTAAGCTCTAATTAAGAGAGGCAATAGTATATACTGGGCTTTAAAAGATAGGTGCTTTATAGGGTATATAAAGCTATGGTCAAAGCCTATATTAAAATAGGTGGAATTTATGTATTTTCTATAGTATTTTGCTATAAAAGCTATCTTAAAGGCTATAAGGCTAGCTATAAAGATTGTAATATTATAGAGGGGGTCTTTTTGATAACTTTGGTATTAAGGGTAAAAGAAATAGAAAGCTTTTTATTATTTATAGGTAGTCGGGGTTAACTATGAATATATTTAATAATAGCTAGGTAAAGGATTTAAAGTAATAGCTTATTAATATATTAATAGTTAAAATTAGCTAATTTTATATTAGAATTTAAGTAAATTATACTAAGGGCTTTTATAGCTACTAGTGTAGGTAAATTATTTTCTTTATAAGTAGCTTATTAGCCTTAATAAGCTTTTAAAGCTAGTAATTATAAGGAAAACTATATTGGTATATAAATTTATTAGTATAAGGTTTTATTGGAATTGGGTTTAGTCTTAAGGGCGCCTTAAGTAATACTTTATAAATATAATATTATAATACTAATAAATTAATAGTAATATAGGCTATTTTCTTATTTAAGTTATTAAGCTATTCTTAGTTAATATATTTTTTTATAGGTATATTATTATATAAATTATATTTTGCTTATAATTATATTCCTTTTACTAAAGTATTTGCTTAATAGCTATATATAAATAAAGAAGGTTGCTTATATTGGTTAAAAGATATAACTTTATATCCTTGTAAGTTATTTTTATTAAACTATTAACCTATTAGCTAAAGTTCTAATTGTAATTAATATAGTACTTTGCCTACTATTACCTCTATAGTATATATATCTTGGAAATATAGCTTAAGATGCCTTTTTGCTAGGGATTGTATATAGTCTTTATTGCCTTTTAGACTACTTTAAAATTAGCCTTAAAGGGGGCATAGAAAATAGACTACTAAGCTTTAAGTATTATATTATAGTTTACTATAGTAATAATCTTAATAGTCTTATTATTTAATAATATGGGGGTAGTATTATTATTATTAGCTTTATTATTAGTATTATTATTAGTATTATTTAGATCTTTTTAATAACTTTTAATCTTAGTCTTAATATTAATATTAATATAATAAATATATAGTTATTATTATATATTAGGGAAAATAGTAGTAAGGGCATTTTTAAGGGCTATTTTTTTATTAATAATAAAAATAAAAGGTAAAGGGATATTTAAAGTAAAGTAAAATTTATTTAATTACTTTAAAAGCCATTAAAATCCATTTTCTTTTTTAGTTCTAATAAGGCCAAAGGCAAAATTTATAATTGACTTTTAGTTAGTAATACTAATAACCTAAAAAAGGTATATATTAAACCTATTAGTCTTATATATATTATTAAGGCTAAGAACTTTAGGAAATTACTTTTATATTTTCTTATACTAAAAATAAATGTAAAAAACTAATTTAATCTAATTTTCTAAATTAAATTTAATAATATATTTAAGATTATATTATTTAAGGTATTAAATCTAAGCTTATATTAATATTAATCTATTTAAGCTTACCTTTTACATAGTTTAATAATTATTATATATATCCCTTTGGGTAAAATATAATATAGCTAGAGTATTATCTCTAATAATATTACCTATTTTATAGGCAAATAATAAATAGTATTTAAATAATTATTATTTAAATACCTTTTGGATTAGTATTTAATAATAATAAATAATATATACTAAGGGGTTAAGTAAGGGCTTATAATTATAATAACTAAATATCTTATAAGTCTATTTTTAATTAGACTTTCTTATTATTTTAATATTAATTTTAATTAGGTAATTAATATTTTAGATTAAATTATATTAAATACTAGCCTTTTAAGAAGGATAATAAGACCTATGATTATATATAAAAATAATAAATATATAAATTTATTACTTATTAATTTCTTAATAGCTATTGCTTAACTTTTTGATTAATATAGTATTATTTTGGTAATAGAAAGTCTAAAGGAAGTTATAGAGATTATTAAATAAATTATAGGTTATAAAGGGCAGTAGGAGTGGAATAATAAGACCTATAGGATCATCTATATTAGTAGAATTACCTTTTGAGCTATTTATATTAAAGGGATTTATGGAAAAGGCTTATATAATTGTATAGATAAGGATTATAATGAAATTAAATATAGTTAAGTTGAAGTCTTTGGTATTACTTAAAGAAAGAAATATATTGATATGGAAAAGTTATATATTGTGGCAGTGAAACCTTGGATTGGCCGGTAAAATGTTGGCTTAACTAGAACTTGTGTGCAAATAGTAATTGGGTTGTATGTAAATAGTAATACTTATTAAAAATAGACTAAGCTTAAAAGAAAACTTAAAGTAATAGATATAAGGATTTAAATCCTAGTTTCTACAAAGAATGCTTTAAACTAAAGACTTATAGCTTAGTTTCTAAGTAATATTATAGCTACTTATATTAATACTTTAGACTTTAACTTTATTAATAAATTAATTAATATATATATTATAATAAAAAGAAAAAAGCATACTCTCTTAAATAATATACTAATAAATAATTATAGTATATGATATATTATAAATAATAAGGACCTTTTTATTCTAGAAACTTATAGGAATTGTAAGAAAAAAAAGTAAATTAAAGCTAATATTATTATATTTTTAATTATTAGAAGAAATACTTATATAATTAAGAAGATTCTAAATAGAAAAAATAAATTATAAACTAAAGACCTAATACTTAGAGATGTTATAGTAGTAAAAGAATTTTATATTAATATTATATTAAAAGCTTAATTAAAGAAAGCTAGGGTTTAATATCTAGGGCTTAATTATATACTATACTTTAGAATACTTTAATTAAATATAATACTTATAAATCTTAAAAGATAATATAATCTTACTTTTCTTTAATATAAGCCTTTTTATTTCTATATAGAACTAATTAATGAAAATTTAGTAATATTTATTATATATAGTAAATCTATTATTTTATAGCTTAATTGTATATTTAATTATATAATTTAAAATAAACTAAGTTATAAACTATTAAGGGACCTACTATAGTCTTATAAAAATATAAAGGAACTTTAGTATCTAAGGTCTAGCTACCTTAGGCCCAATATACTTATAAATCTTATATATAATACTTAGAATATTAAAATAAATAGAACTAAGTATAAGGACTATAAGGTATATACTTAAATATATATAATATAGGTTATTTTAAAAAAACCTTTATAATATTAATTACTAAGATTATTTTAGTATATATACTAGGATTTCTAAGATTATCTATAAAACTATAATAAAATATAATATTTCCTTATTATTAAAAATAAATATAGTAAAATAATCTATATATATATAATTCTTAATAAATAATATAATATTATTTTTAATATAATTATCCTCTTTAAGTATTAGGTAAAAAGATAATTTAGAATATTAATTTATAAAATAAGATATAATAATAAAAAAGCTATTATCCCTATTTAAGATATTATTAAATACTAATAGTAGGTAAGTATAAAAGAAATAAATTTAAAGCTTATATTATTATATATATATAAATTAAATAATATAATTAAATAAATAAATAAGGAAATTATAATATACTTAATTAAAATGTTTATAAAAGCAAATCTACCTAGGTTTTTATAGCTAAAAAGTATAAAATATATAGCTTTTCTTTATAATATAAGCTTAAATTAAATATTAAAAATAAAGTTATTTATAAAAGTATTTAAGCTTTGGTTTAGAAAGTATATAAAACTTTTAATAATTAAATATTTAATTAATCTTAAACTAAGCTAAAGTAAAATATATATATATAAATACTATGCCTACCCTTTATAAGGGGATAGGGCAATAAAAAAGGAGAAAAGGTATTATAAAATAAGCCTTAGAGAATATATTAATTATTTAATTAAATATTCTATATTTAATTTATACTAAATATAGATTTCTTACTTTAAAAAGATTATTATAACTAGGGATATTATATTTAATAAGTAATTCTTTTATAAAATATTTAATAAAAAAGTAAATATACTTTTAATTATTAAATTAAAAGCTTAATTTTAATAGCTTTAATTTAAAAAATTAAAAAAACTTAAAGAATTAATATTACTTATAATATTAATTAAAAATAATAGATTCTTTAAGGAAAATTAAGTAAAGGATTTAAACTTAAAAATAAAAATAATATTAGGTAATTAAATAAATAATTCTAAGCTTACTAAGCTATAAATTAACCAAGATAATCTAATACTTAGACTTTAAATTTCCTAGAAAATACTAAAATCCTAAAGTATATAAGAGTTTTAAACTAAGAGGATATAAAATATAATTTATATTTAAGAAAGAGAATATAAATATAAGGTATATAATAAATTTTATTTAAAGAAAAGGGACTTACTGGATATAATTCTAGAGATTTAAGTTTTAAGATTAGAGATAAGTTTATAGGATTAGTTAAAATTTAAAGCTTTATTTAAGTTTTTAATATAAGAAATATAAGCTTAGAATAAAAAAATAAGCTTAGAAGAAGAAAATAAAAAAGATTTCTTTAAAGAAAAATAATAAGAATTATATAGTAAATTAAATAATAATTTATAAAGGAGCTTATAGATTAATAAAAGAAAATATAAAGAAAAAATCTAAGACTAGAGTATCTTAAGTAAATATTAACCTAATATATATATATTAAATATAATATAAATTAAATTTATATTTAGAATCTTATTTAATTAATTTAATATCTAAGAATCTATAAATAAAAGCTATAAAATAATAATTATAGTCTTTATTATAGCTTATTTTAATAAAGTAAAAGTATAATATTAATAAATTATATAAAATAAAATTATTTACCAAAAAAATCTTTTTAAATTTTCTCTAAGAAATTAGAAAAAAATCTATATTTACCTTCTAAGAGAAAGATTTATAAAAGTAATATAAAAGGAGATTAATTTACTAGAATAAAAGAGGATCTAGAGTATAGTTAAGTATAAAAATACTAGCTTAAAATCTTTGCTTTTAAAATAGGTTTTTATTTCTAAGTTTAAAAATAATGGTTTCCTTAATAAATATAAAGCTTAGATTTATATATATAGTAACTTATAGGAAAATTTAATAACTAAAAGTATATATATAGTAATGCTTGCTATATATATATTTAGAATCTTTATAGTAATAGCTATAAAGTTTAATTTTAAGTTAATATAGTTTAATATTAAGAATGTATTTTTAAATATTATCCTTAGTAAAGACTTAGATTTAGTATTTTATAAATTATTAAATAGCTTTAAGATTACTAGGAAATATATATAACTTTATAAAGCACTATATAGACTAAGGGACTTACTATAATTATGGTTTAAAAAGCTTAAGTTAAAGCTTAATAAGCTAGGCCTAGAATCCTATACAAAAAAACCATATCTTTTTTTTACTAAAAGCTAAGATATATTAATTATTTTCTTTATAAATAATATTATAATTGGGTTTTAAAAAAAAAACTAGTAAATAGTAAATAAAATAATTAAAGGCTTAAAATAAGCTTATAAAATATATAAATAAAGTAAGGTATAATATTTCTTAGGTATTTAAATAATTTATAATTAAATATAAAGAAAAATTTATCTTAGCTATAAAGTATATATTAATAAAATCATATTTAAATTTGGAATTAATAAATAAAGCTTATTTCCTTTAATCCTAATTCTAGTAATTAATTTTCTAAAGTATATTAGGTAAGCTTTTAAGCTTAAAATTAAAATATATTAGGAAAAGATTAGATTAATCCTTTATATAGCTATAATAATTTACTTTAATATAGTATTTATAATAGCTAAATTCTTATAGTTTTTAAAAAATCCTAGACCTAAGTATATAAAAGCTATAAATTAAGTACTTTGCTATTTATTTTTTATAAATAAAATTATAATTTAATTTAGAGAAAGCTTAGAATTATAAGCTCTAAGAATTATAAATAATATATCCTTTACTAATAACCTAAAGATTAAAAGATTATTATAAAAATATTTAATTATACTATTTAAAGGCCTAATAATCTAGAAAGCTATAAGGCAAGTAATTATAATAATATCTATAATTAAAGCTAAATTATTTACTTTTAAATAAATTACTAAGAAAATTATAAATTTATAATGCCTTTTTAAAGATATAAGATTATAATTAAATTTAAACTTTAATATTAACTATAATAATTAATAAATTATTTAATTAATAATTAATAAAAATAAATATATTGATACTTACTTAAAATATATAGATATTTATAATTTATAATTATAATAAAAATATAAGAAAGAATTATTTAAGGTAACTTATTTGCTAATAGGAGAAATACCTATAAATAGCCTTATAAAGCCACTTTAAAAGTAAAAGTTCAAATACTTTAAAATAATACTTAATTTTATTAATCTATATATAGTAAAATTATAATAAAAGTATAAAAAAGAAAGAATATTAAGTTAATTACCCTAAAAATATATAGCCCCCCCTTTTTAAAGTAAAATACTCCAAAAAGCAAATATAATAAAATATTATAATATCTTAATTCCTAAAATACTATAATACCTTTTTAATATAATATAATAAACAAATAAAAATTATTTATAATAAATTAATCCCCTTCTTAATTAATTACTTAGCCCAAAGAGTATAATCCTCCTTACTTTTACTAATTAAAAGACTAAAAATTACTTTAATATTAGCCTTATTAATTAAATAAATAAAGTTTTTTTTTGCTAGAAGATTAAAAAGTAATTATATTATATTATAATAATAATTATATATTTATATAAAAATTAAAACTTAAGCTTTAAAATATAACCAAAGAAAACTTACTTACCTTTTTATTAATATTAAGAGCTAATAATATTTATTAAGCCATAGGAGCTATAATAGGGGAGCTAGATTAAAAAGTTAGAACTTATTTTAATACTTAGAAAAAGAAAAAATCATACTTACTAAGGCCAATATTA
Organism: Calonectria leucothoes; assembly: GCA_002179835.1. Taxonomy (NCBI): domain Eukaryota; kingdom Fungi; phylum Ascomycota; class Sordariomycetes; order Hypocreales; family Nectriaceae; genus Calonectria; species Calonectria leucothoes. The sequence goes on along the minus strand of NAJI01000186.1, from coordinate 60,662 downwards.
ATAGCCATAAGCCTTATATATAAGATAGTATTTTAAGTAATTAATACTTTTAAAATAATAATCTAAGTTATCTTTACCTAAGATAGCTACTTAAATATAGCCTTTATATAGGGGATCTCTAGGTACTCTTAACTTTAGTTCCTTGGGCTAAAAAGAATAAAATTAATAATATAATCTAGAAAATATAAAAATAAAGTATATTATTATTTTAATATATTTATATTTAATTTTATAAATAGGTTTTAATAATATTAAATAAGCTAATAAAGCCTCTTTTAATAATAAAATAAAACTAAAGGAAATACTATTAATATTAAAATAATACTTAAAGATAAAATTAATATTAACTTTAGGAAAAGGGAAGGTAAAAGAATCTTCCTAATTCTTAATTTTAGGTTCTTTTTTAGCTAATTACTAAGGAAAAATAAAAGGAGAAGGGAAAGAAATCCTTTGCTAGGTTTTAGAGTAAATAAAGTAATTAAAATATAAACCTATTTTAAAAATAAAGTAATTATAAAAGGTATTAATAAAGAAAAAAAGAAAATATTATAAATTTTATAAAAAAAAGCTTAGTTTATAATAATTATATATAGTAAATAATTATTATTTATATATAATTATATATAAAAATCAATAATTATATTCTTAATTTAGATTTATTTTATTATATAAATAAGGTAAAATAAAAAAAAATAAAATTAATATTAATAAAAATAAAGCTTAGATTTATAGAATTAAGCTTAAAATTACTAAAAAAAACTATATAATTATTTATTTGGGTAAGAAATATACTAGGCAAGGGCTTAAGGCTTTAGAGCTAGGATCCTATTAATTAAATATAATAAGTAATTTTTTTATTATACTTAATTAGAAAATATATTATAAGATAATATATAATTAAATTAGATAACTAAAAGTATATTTATACTTAATTATATATATAAGCTAAGAGACTAAAGCTTAATTAGGGTTTAGACTTACTAAATATATACATATAAAAACAACACTTACTAGCAATTTCCTTTATAGAAAACAAGGCTTATTTTACCTAAATTATTGCTCCTAAATGTGAAGGCATAACTGTATAACAGGTCACTAGCAGAGCAGCTGATATAGCATATTGCAATTGTCGAGCAACGATGGCGTCACGCAACTTAATATCCGTATTTAGAAGATTTCCTAAAGAACTTTTCAGGGTTAACAATGGCTTCAGAGTCAGAGTTCGTGCCCAATCCCCAGGACGACAGGTGTACGACATTCTAGCGCCAGGGGGAATGGTGGAACCCAAAGCACTCAACCCGTCCACGTATCAAGGTGAATATCAAGGCTCAAGACACTAATTCTCCATGATAAAATGACTAAGAAATTCTAGCTCCAAATGGGGCCTCCATGCGTCCCAATTCTCAATACCAGCAAAGCCTTGTGGCATGGAGATATAAGGGTGATGATGTCATCGTATATGCTGTGCCTGAAGGTCTATTTCCTTCAGACTACGTTGATAGGATCTCGAGCTAATTCTTTATAGGTACCCTCCTCCCTGAAGATCTCATTTTGGTCCACGAACGACAAGATCACTACTCGTTGCAGCCGGCTAGGGCAATGAGCCTGAAAGGCCCGTATACTGACCTTTTATGCTGCCATGGTCTGACGTTATTATCCTAGACCTCGATGAAAGAATCACAGGGTTCTTGATGTCCAACAGCAGAGCGATGACTGCGGAGCAATGGCGAAAGGCATATCCCAAAGCCACGGATTTGAGCGGTAGATTCGCTAGGTAAATGAGCGGCAAACAGTCGCGCCATTTTGCAAACAGCCTGGCCAGCTATCAACCAACCTTTCATAAAGCTATACACCAGTCTAAACAAATACATGTACCATAGACTATATAACGTAAACAGAGCGCCTCTCTCCGCAACAGGTACGGTTCAGTCTCAATGATGGATTGGACCCTTGGTAAATGACGCACTCGTCATCCTGGCACTCATTCCAAGCGTTGAGACAAAACGGCTTAGAGGAAACATCAACAACCAATAGACCAAGTCGTCGCAATACTTTCTGCTCGTTTCCCTCGATAATGCGAACTTCATTGTCGGATTCAGGTGAAAGAATAAGACAATGTTCAGCCTCCAATGTCTTGGAGTAGCCACCCCTTACCATTCGCATGGCAAATACCGAGTTTATATTGTTTTCATCTTTGTATGAAAATAATAAATCGCCCCACGAGAGTGTAGACAGCCTATCCCATATCACGGATCCAGGAAGTCCAGGCTCGCTCTTTTCCTTTGAATACGCTGGGAATTGACGGATTGGCCTCGGATCCAACATGACCTTGCAGCCCGGTTTAGACAGGGAACTTCTCGGTATCTCTAAAAGCACACCGTCAAGCCGGATGGCCCTACAGTGGCTTATCCCCCGTATTCCATCATCTTTTGTACACGTCAAGTGCGTGCACGATACGAGGTTTGTTGTGGTCTCAATGTCGTGGTCGACGAATCGTGTGTATGGATGCCAAAGTCGATACTGCACCGGGCTAGGGACCGACGCCCAGGACCATGAAGGAGCGAAGTGTGGGTAGGGATCCTGATTCTGCACTAGCAGGTCCGTCTCCGATGGTTTCTTGTAAAACCAAATCAATGATCGCGGAGAGTCAGATTGCCAAATACCTTGAATGCATATATCATGCAACGGGACTTTCACTTGCTCTATCAATCCCTCTAGCGCGTTTAGGCGATCTTTGGGTTTTGTAAACTCCCTCTGAGTGTGTTCCTGGAGAATGGTTCTCCAAAGCCGGTAAATTTGGGTGCGAGAACTACCATGTTCCACTTGTTTCAGTGCATTTCCATGGAATAACTGCGCCTTCATCTTTCTCTCATCACAGTCTCGGAACCCCGGCGAAAAGTCCCCTTGGAACCCCAGTGGTCGTGTATCAGATGCACTCAAGCGGCAACAGTCCCAAAAGAACCCCTCGTTGGTGATGGTAAGCACCCGCTTGGACAATAGCCTTTCTTGAAATGTCCAGCCGCGCCAGTCGAGTTCGATTTTGGGCCTGCTAGGAAAGTTTTCATTCGACTCAAGCCAGGAGTAAATTGACTCCGGGCTTCTTTTATCCCATGTAGACATCTTGTCTCCTTTCAGGAACGGTCGGTTTCCTGCTGCTCGGGCAGCTCCTTCAAGAGAGCAATTTGTCCAAGTTTCAATCTCTGTGACCTCAAACTTTCCTGGACAATCCTCTGAGTGATGGATCTTATCATATGAGCATAGAACACATGTCCCAGACGGACTTTGCCACACCCGGTTCACTGTAGGCCCATCTCCGAAGGCCAGTGTAAATACAGCGCCACCGTAAATAGATGCCAACTTTGAGGATTCGGTTTTCCAGTCTATATCTATGTCCTGGATAATGCACTACATGGTATTAACTTGAATTTGCGCTGTTATCGTCCGATGTTTGCGAAATGACTTACCAATGCATCAATCCAAACGTATCGAACTCCTACCATTTGCGCAATCATGAATACATCGTGGTAAACCGGCGAAAGTTCGTCCGTTTCGTAACCTGCATAGAAACGAGATTGTGTCTGCGATGTGAATTGCTGATCGGGACAAGGGTTCTTCGGCCACCTGTAGCTGACGGCCATGTATGGAAGCGTGTGATTCGTTTCCATCTCGATAATCTTCACCTTCTGTGGCAATCTCATCCTATCGAAGGATTCCTTCGGATTACAGGGTTCTCCAAGATCAATGAGGCGGCGTGGGTAGTATGTGTTCTTAGAGTAAGTGCACTCAGTGTGGTTATTGCAGCAATTCTCGACCCACAACTTCAAAACAAATATGACAGCCTCAACATCATATCCCTGGTTATATAACCTCACTTGAGTGTCGTAAACTTTGCTGAATTCATCTTGCAGTTTTCAATGTCAGTAAAAGAACCATGAATCCCCGATTTTGTATTTTTACCCACCTTCTCTTCCTTCTTGAACCAGGTATGGAAGAATCCCATCCTCGCGCAGTTGCTTTTAAAGGCCGGAAGACGTAGCTATATTTCTTTTCTGTGGTCCCTCTCTAAAGGCGTTGCCGTACTCGTCAGCTGTAATAAATGGCAGTGCGAGTGGGATTTGGGACTCCTGTTCCGAGACTTCGTGTGTGGATATTGAATCTGTCCATGTCTCATGGTTATGCCCTGATGCTGCGCTTGTCCTCACATCTCGGCTGTTTGTTGGTGATTCTAGAGTTTCAGTACCAGTTTCCAGCTCTGAAGAGTGAAGGCCCTGTCATTTCAAAGCGTTAAACGGCACTCTTTGCGTACAGAAATTCATTCGTATCACCTACAAGAAACGCTACGGACGAAGGCTGCGGGAACCAACCCCGTAGCTTGTTGCGGGGCCCTCCCAAACCAAGCGCGAAAGTGTTGGAGGGAGTGGCCATCATTTACTGAGGAGATTGTGCAGGCCAATGCATGGCGGCGTTGAGATGCCGAAATGTGTTTTTTGGAGGGGCTGGTTGTCCTGAAAGTGATGCATTCTTCGCACCACGTGTCAGCTTATGCCCAATTCGCAATCTGACATGCATACTAGCTACAGCCATGTATTAGAATGGATACGGCGGTTGCCTTGCATCGGGACAACAAGGCAACCGCGCCTAGTGACTTAATAGCTCATTGTCCTTTTTGCAGGCACCAATCAGTCCTGTGCTGTTGAAAAGCTGCCATCTCTATCACATGTGTGCCACCGCACTTTTCACATGAGCGATTAATTATGAAGCATTCCCCCATTTTATCTAGCTTCTGAGAACTGTCTGGACATGCAAGCATTACTGACATAGGTCAGCAGATTTTCATCATTTTTTCCATGACTGACTTTCCGGATATATAGACAGGGGCATTAATGAAAAACAACAAGAAGCATTCTTGATGAAAGGGTTAATAGCCGAGAGAACGGGTGGAGAATCATAGCACGCTGGGAAGGTTTACTAGGGTCACTGGCTCCATTTCGACCCTGTAATGAAAATCATAGGCCCACCAGTTTTTTCCGGGAACCGATGTGACATCTCGCTAGCAACAATACGAAGCACCCATCAAAAGGTCCCGACAAACGGTAGCAAATCCACCGTCGGCGATATTCTCAACCTCAGTCATCACCAGACATTATAATTGAGAGGAGATTATTCGTAATAGATACGGAAATTCTACCGCCACGCTTCAAGCCGCATTTCTCCGGGTTTTCAGCTCCCAGCAATGCCCTTTGCATGGAATTTTGCATGTCTATCATTGTCTTGTCCAAACATCATCAGAGTCATCTTCGATGGCATCTTGATAGTGGTGGGATTCAATCCAATTTCCGGCCTTTTGCCTTGTGGCGTACTTGTTATAAAACTCGTCCAGCGCTTGGTTCAGTTCTGAAATGGGATTAGCACTGACTCTAGATTTAAGGGGTAATATGTTACCTGCTAGCGTCATGCCATGGGTTGGTTGAAGAGAAAATCTAGCGAGGTACTCGTTGATCAAGATCAAGTGGTTTGGGATCGGGGTTCCTGGTTTGTCTTTGTTAACGGCTGTAGAAGTGCAAATTCGGGATAATTTCACCTTTTGGAATACTATAGATGTAGGGTGTTTCTGCTTCACCTCCTGCTTCTTCGCGATCCATATTCATGTCAATCCATGTGCGGATTAATTCCTGCATCATAAAGGTATTTGGATACATGACTGCCCCGTTGGACGCTAATTCTTGCACTCAGCGATTCAGGCTCTCGGAAAAGCGCGCATATAACGTACATGACGGCTGATCAACGGCCGGATATACCAGTCCATCCTTCTCCACTGATACTTGGTGATCACACATGGCGATAGAATTGCTGCTATAGTGCGACTGACCAACGAGGTACGAGTGGTGGCGTGGGCTGTAGTGCATGAGAGTGGCGGGAAATGATGAATAATATATCGCCTTTACTGAAAAACATCGCCGGGGGGAGTGCATGGGAGGTAGTTGAGTTTTCAAACGGGCCCAACATGTGACACGGCCTGCAACATGATGCATCTTTATCCGATTTTGCAGAATCAACCTGGAAATTGAACCACGAGATCCGTCAAGCACGGTAGAAGCAAACTTTGGCGTGGAAAAACCGATGCATGGTCTGTGCGTCTGGTTGCTTCGAGGCTTGAGAGATGATGAATAAGCGTGTCAAGATTGTCACGAAATCGGCCAACATATGATAGGAGAGGAAATTTAATGTATGGAAATTACCCAGATGTAATTCCAATACCTCTTGTTCTAAATGATCAACTAAGGGTTGCTTTGGTGATATAGTCCATTTTGGCATTATCGAAGCATGCAACGCCTTATCACAGAGCCTACATGTTCTTGTTTGCCAGACGCATGTTTACACCAACGTGCCAGATATTCAGATGTCAAGTTTTACTGGCCATTATGCTGGAATTTCTCAATGATGAATCCATAAGCCCCGCCTGTAAAGCCTCATTGCCATTCAGACCGCGCCAAGACACAGCGCGGTGGAACTCCAACTCCGCACCGACGCTTCAAAAACATAATGTTGCTCCGAGGACCGAACCCCACACACCAAATTGATCCTGGTAAGTTCCCACTCGTGCATAGGATATCACGAATTGCACCATTGCGGAGTTGAGCATTTGAAATCAGCAGAGGCTTACAAACAACCATGGCAATTTGTGTGAAAGCTTTGGCTTGGGCATTTCATGAGGCGAAAGATGGATACAAAAGAAGGTCTGCGGTCAACCATTTCGCAACATAATAAACTCATTGACTCATTCTCTCAACAACTCACGTAGTCTTTCAAAATGTCCTCATCCAAGCTGATGGTCGTCCTTGGTGCCACCGGTAACCAAGGTGGCTCTGTAGCCCGCGAGTTTTTGAAGGAAACAGGATGGAAGGTTCGCGCACTGACTCGAGATGCTTCAAGCTCCAAGGCGCAGGCTTTGGCTGCCCAGGGCGCAGAGGTGGTCCAGGCCGATCTTGATGACCCCAACTCGCTCTCGGTCGCCTTCAAGGATGCCAACGCCGTCTTTGCTGTATCCGACTTTTGGGGCTTGTACGGAGATCCCGCCAACAAGTACAAAGCAAAGCCGGGACAGCCTCTGAACGTATGGGCAGGCGAGCATGAAACGCAGCAGCTCAAAAATGCCATCGACGCAGCTGCCAAGGTTACAACCCTGGAACGATTTGTTCTTTCTTCCTTGTCCAATGCAACCAAATGGTCGCGCGGCAAATACACCCACGTCTATCATTTTGATTCCAAGGCAAAGGCAGAGGAGTATGCGAGAGATGCCTACCCCGAGCTGTGGGCAAAGACGAGCATTTTCCAAGCCGGGATGTTCCTGAGCAACTTTTTGAGTCCTATGGCCCTACCTACCAAGGTAAAGGCTCACCCTGTTATCAACCTTGTATGTGATGACTGACACTTGTTGTTAGAACGCTGATGGGGTTCTGCAATTGACCTGCGCCGCGGATCCCGACGTGAAGCTGCCATACATTGCCGCCGATGAGGATTCCGGACCTCTTGTCAAAGCGCTTGTCCAGGAGCCTGCAGGTCTCAACCTGATTGGCTACAGAAAATGGATTACTAGCGGCGAAATTGCATCCATCTTTGCCAAGATTACAGGTTTGAAGGTGGAGCTCGTCGCATGGGTGAAAGCGGAAGGCTTCAAGTTCTTTCCTGATGAGCTGAAGATTGAGGTTGAGGACAATTTTGCGTATTTCAATGAGTTTGGATATGAAGGCAGAGATGACCCCACTGTCATTCATCCTCGAGATGTGAGCTGGCTTTTTCTACTCCTTTTTGACAAACTACTTGCTTACCTTGCTATCAGCTGAAATCATCTCCCACCCTCCAAAGCGTAGAGGACTATCTTAGGAAGCAGGATTGGTCTAACCTACTTTAATGCACGAGCCTTACAGAGACTTGGATAAGTGTCGTTCGAGACGAGGCATAGAAATAGCAATTCCATCACATACCGCAATGACGATGTGTCATTTTCTTTATCCTGACGCTTTGACCTAGAAAGTACAAAATAGTCGTCAGATTGAATAAAATATTTGTGATGAGGTGCTTATCCCTTGCCTTCGAGAAGTCATAATTCTTTCCAGAATCGAGCTCAGTTCGCTCGTTGGGGTAAGTACGGCTGGCGAATAAGAAACAGATCCGAGGCCAGGAACTTGAATCACTCAGCGTCAGTGCTGCCCATTTCCATTGCCATTTTCAGCTGTAGACTTTCTGATGCTGTATTTGCGACCATGGATGACGGCCTCGGCAAATTTTCTATGGGGCAAGGAATGGCCTTCCGCCTTGGCGACCCGCCTCCCTGTCATGATGGTCATAAACCCCGCCCAACCGGCCTCCCCCAGTTCAGAATACTATCCAAGTTAATGCAATTCCCTTGAGTCTCGCGGGTTCCTTGTATGACCATCTAGTTGCCTTGCCCAACGCCTTATCCTGGTCATTATCACTTCCCTTTGAGCATCCGGATTCAATCAGCTTGGAGGGAATGCGGAGTCTGATGATCAAGGACATTCTGAAACAGGACAGCGGTCTGTGCGCGCAATAGCTCGGAGCTCGGAGGAAAACAAGCTTGTCGATCCAAAAAATCTAGTAATGGGCCGTGCAGAGCGAGTGCGAAATATGCGAAAGAGTGAGTACGGCTATGAGCATCTACTAAGCTATCACACTTAGATATTGGCAACACAAAATTAACCCTAAGAGATATTCTTCTTCTTCTTTTAGTTCTTTTTATTATTCTCAAAGGAGACCACTATCATTACAAGACGGCAGTATGCATCACCTGCTCATTGCGCTTGTTATAGGGTAGCTAGACCGAAACACGACTGTCGGAAACGGAATGTGGACGGGGAAAGGCCAAGAACACCCAAAAGTTCAAAACATGGTTAGTGCAATGCATTAGTCGTAGAATCAATCTGCCAAGTCTATGGGGTCGACGATCACGATGCTCAGGACGAACCTGCCCCCAGTCAAGCCACAAGGTGGTCTATGCGGGAGCCTTTATGTCGCACTTGGGAGCTTACGTACCAAGGGGACTGAGCGTAACTTCCCCAAGCTAACTGCGTTGAGTTGATGAGCCGAGAGTCTAAACACCGATTGGGGAATATTTTACACCTTTGTGTGAACAAATTTGAATACATTTTATACTCTTCCAGAATAATCTAATGTTGCAATAAACTCATTCTCGATTTAACCGTAGATTGGCCCCTCCTGTCCATTCTTACCCGAGTCTCACTGAAATTGCCTCAAGGAGGTGGTCATATAGTCTGCTGGCTATGCTATAGACTCACTTGCCAAACCTTTAATCAAACCAATACTGATCCTTGGCTGGGCAGGCTGTGTACTGTTCTTTCCCGCCCTTCTGCCCATGCACGCCGATGCTGTGAAGCCATCTTTCTATAGCCGGGTACCTTCCCCCGCCCCGCTAGACTGTCTAGTTTGTTTTGCCAATCTGGCGTTGGCGCAGGTGATAGAAAATAAGCCCAAGCAGCCACAGGCAGATAATAATGACTGCCTGGAAGGGAGCGAAAACGGCACCCCTGGCAACTACGAACCCGCTGACTAGTAAAAAGACGACATGGTTGATGATCCACGGCTTGTATGGTCGCTGCAGGTTGGGCTCCTTGTACCGCAGAATGGCGGCGCCGAGAACAGTGATGAAAAAGAATGAGTACTCGCCAAGACCATTTAGAGTGATCAGGGCACGGAAGTTGCCGAAAATGATGTAGATGGCGGAAAGAATAGTGGAGAGGACAATGGCATTGACAGGTGCATCTGAGGCATTCTCACTAGCTTCGTCGTCGTCGTCATCGTCGTCAGGCTTAGGCGTGGTTCCGAATTTTCCAATAATTGTGAAAACTTCCGGAATCCATGACCTGTTCGCTGCGGCCACGGTCATGCGGCTCGCGACGAATCCATTGCCAAGCAGGGATCCAGCAACGACAAGGCAGATGAGAATGGCGGCTACGATGCCAAACCCTTGGCCCAAGAGCCGCGTGATGGCGGTCTATGCAATTGGTTAGTAAATGTCATGTTATGACAACCAATACAGTGGATGCTTACCACAGCAACGCTATCAGTGGTGGACAAAACATCCCAAGGTAAGAGAATGTAGTAGGCAGCATTCGCAGCTAGGAAGCAGACGATGGCCGTCGGGATAGACGTGTTGATGGCCAACGGCAACTGTCTAGCGGGTTCCGACAGCTCTGCGGAGACGTAGATGGCCTTTGACGGACCAAATTAATACATTACAGTTTAATCAGATGGGGGACTCATACCTTGTCCCATCCAGAGTAGGCCCAAAGGGCGCCGTAGAGAGCGGCAGAATAATGACCGAAAATATCCCACTGGCTCAGCTTGGTCCAGTCTGTCTCGGTGCCATCGGGGTTTTGGCTCTTGCGGTAGGCGAACCACGGTGTGGTGAACCAATCGCGGCCGCCGATGTGGCGATCTGGGTGAGACAGCTGGATTCCGACGACGGCCAAAGCGGCAACCACGACGCCAGCGATGCTAACAAACTTTAGCACGACGAAAAGGCTGTTCAATCTCGTGCTGGCCTTTGTGCTGATGGAGTTGGCGACGCTAATGATGACCAGGACCAGGATGGAGAGGAGCTTGTGGGACAGGGCGCCGGCTTCATCTGTGACGCCGGCGGCTGAGAAGGCGCTCTCGACAAAGACGATGCTGAGGATGGCCAGGGTGGCCGGCATGATGGTGACGATCCATGTCCAGGCGGCCAAGAAGCCGTAGACATCGCCAAAGATGTGGCACAGGTAAGGCTGCACGCCCCCTGTCGTGTGCGTGTCAGAAGGACCCCGGGATGGACGGGCCACGGGGCGGACTTACCTTCGCCTTCGATTGCGGTGCCAAGCTCGGCAAAGGTGCTGGCGCCGGTCCAGGCCAGGATGCCGCCGACGAGCCAGACGACGAGGGCGATTCCGGGGGACGGCACGTTGGTGTCGATGGAGCCGGGCGACGTGAAGACGCCGCTGCCGATGACGATGCTGATGACGATGCCGTAGGCCTCAATCGCGCCCAGGTTGCGTGTAAACGTGTGGCGCGCGGGCTGCTGCTGCGGCTCGACCTCAACCGCATCCTCGCCGTCGGGATCGCGCGAGAGCAGGGGCCTTGCGGCGTCTTCGGCTGCAGAGACGGGAGCCATGGTGCATACAGCCGCGATCACGAGCAATGGGCAGTGGTGGAGAGAGGGAAAGGTTGCGCGCAGATTGCTCGGATGACGAGGGACCGGCCATGGCGACATCGGCTAAAGCTCGGTCGCGCCGTGGCGTCATGAGACCATTCCAAACCCACCGTTTTCATTCCCTTTGCAGTGTCTCACCATGACACCTTCTAGAACACGTCCCTTTTCGGAACGGACACGGGTCGCCGGCCAAAGCCAATTTATCCTTTACTTTCATCATTTTCTTCTGCTCTCCTGCAGTGCAATACGAGATGCCTCCTCACAATCCGCCCATTTTAAACTTCTTTAACCTTGCCAAGTATTATGCATATCGTTGTTTCTGTTCCTGTTACAGAACATGGGCCGGCCGGGCCATCCACCCCTGCCACCGCGCCAGGGTGCTTCCGCTTCGGGCCATGGTCGTATGGATACATGTTTCGTCTGAATTAAACAGGCCCCGAAACTGAACTCGACAGGCCGGAGGCCAAACCGTGGAGACAATTATCGCACCAATGGGGTTCTTGGCTGAGTTGCAACAACGGCCCCGTCCAATATCTTGGCATGTCCATCATGACATGTATAAAACAACTTGTCATGGCCGTTTCTCTCGGCTCGATCCGACAGGAACAGCAGCAGCATCTTTTCTAACACACTCTACTTCATTCTACAAAATTTTCACTCGCTCTTTTTTTCTTCTTTCAAAATGGCCAAGTCCAACCAGTTCCTCGCTGCTTTCCTGCTTACAGCCATCTCGGGCAGCCAGGCGCTCCCGCAGGCTGCTACTACTGCCGCTGGTGCGGAACCGGCTACTTTCACGGCCAACCCCAACGTTGGCCCCGGAGGCTCCAGCTTTGTCGACTCTGACCACTTCCGCGTCTACAATGCCGACTCGGCCGCGGCCAAGACTGCCTTGTCGATGCTCGAGGCCACCTACGACTGCTTCGTGACCAAGCTCCAGTTCCGCTCCTCGGGCCTGTCTTACAACGCCGACAACGACAACGGCCCCTGGTACAAGACCAATGCCTACCAGGTCAGCTCGCTGGATGGCGGCGCTGCTGGCGTCATGCACTCGGACGCGAATACCGGCTACGGCTACCTCGACGTGCTGGGCGAGTACCTGACGACGCCCGCCGTGACGGTGCACGAGTTCGGCCACGCGCTGCACTACCACCAGAAGACGTGGGTCAACCAGGAGAACACGGGAGCGTGGTGGGAGACGTTTGCCAACTGGGTGGCCGACACGTACGGAAACTCTGATCTCTGCGCCGACGCCCGCAAAGCCAACGGCGTCGAGGCCACGGGCACCGACATTGTCCTCAGCAAGGTCATTGGCGACTCGTACCAGGTCATTGTCGACGGCACGGCCGGCACCGGCAACTACTACGAGGCCTGGCCCTTCTTCACGTACCTGACCAACAACCCGGACAAGTTTGCGGGGCTCGGCCAGGACACTCTCCGCCAGATGATGCTGCAGTACAAGGCCGACAGCAACGAGACGCCCCTCCACGTGCTGTCGCGCGTGTCGACAAACGCCACCGTCGGCCAGGTCGTCGGCGCCTACTGGGCTCACATGGCCTACGTCGACATTGGCCACGCGGCCGCCAACCAGGTCTTCCTCGCCCAGCGCGCCGACCTCAACTACGCCAACCTCGACGCCCAGAGCAGCGGCACCTACAAGGTCAAGGCCGCCCGCGCCCCGCGCTACATGGGCTCCAACATCATCCCCTTGACCACCTCGGGCGCCGCCACCGTCAAGGTCCAGGTCACGGCCCAGGCCGAGTTCGTCGCCACCCTCGCCGTGCGCGAGAAGACTGCCGGCTCCGTCCGCTACGTCACCCTCGCCAACGGCTCTGGCTCCGCCGACGTCACCGCCAACGAGGAGGTCAGCCTGGTGGTTGCCAATGCGCCCGCCAAGCCAATCACCTACAACGGCTTCTCGCTGACATCTGACGTCAGCACCGGCCTCGACTACACCGTCACCATTTCCGGCGCTACCGCTTAAAAGCAAAAACTGTGTTATGTTCTTGAATTTGTATATATTTTGCACAGTGGAACTGTATTATAGATGAGATGGAGCATATAGATGCATGTAAATATACCGCGCGAACTAGCGACAATCTGTTTACAAATACCATAGAATTTCAAATATGTGACATGACGAGCGCTTACTGTTTTCATGTCCTGCGTTGTGACTCTTGTAAATTGCTTGACTCGGGCCAGTCTGAGTTGTATCATTAAGTCGGGTTCCTTGTAGCAATCTTGAGACTACCTTTCAATCAAATACCGATACAAGAAATAGTAAAGACAATCGTCGTGTCTTAGGATTGTACATCTTGCTTGCGTCACTCTTAAACAGGCATTCAACGCGGTGCAGTCTTGGGCATTATTCCAAATCAAACCTAGGGGTACATATCTAACCAGTATCCCAAAACGCCTTCATATTCATTCGCTAAAATCATGTTCCATATCAGAACCTCCTAAATGAACCTAGAAAACTTATACTGTAATATCCTGATAAAATCCGTAAAAAAGGTTGGAGCAGTTGATATCAATTCAAACTGGTGCTCCGAGCATCACACTATCCTGCTGTAGATGTCTGTGCATCGCGACGTTGGTCTTGTGCGCATGGCTTGTAAGTGATGAATCATTTACGACGTCTCAGCGCGGTAGAATTTAATGGCCTTGCCCATGGGCTTCCTGCACATTGGACAAGGTGTCTGCCATCGCGGATTGTGCTGTGCCTGCCAGCTATCGATGCAGGTGCCGCAAAACTGGTGACCGCATTTCGTCACCGAATCGGTACTGCGCTCATAGCACATGCCGCACTGGCGGATCGACTCCTCCTGTTGAATGGTAGCCTTGGCCGCATCAAGCTCGGCCTCCATGGTTGCCATCTTGACCTGCATGGCCGTCATCTTCTCCGTCATGGAGCTCAGCTCCTCCTGCAGCGTGAGCGGCCCAAAAACGGATGGCTGAGAGCTGGGAGCGGCAGGGCTGGCGGGAGGAAGCGGGGGCGGAAAGGCGTTTGTCGAATTGGGGGTGGCCTTGTGTGGCAGTTCGTCAGACGAGTCATCCGACTCGAAGACGCCATAGGATGAGGGCGATGTCGGGGGCGACGGCGACGACTCCAGCGGCAGATCGTACGAGTCGATGTATGCTTGCTCGATGGCGGCGGCAACGGCGGCCTCGTTTTGGTCGTCGTCGACAGGGGAATCAAGCCACAGGAAAGGGTTGAGCAGCTCTACGACGGGATTGCTCGTGGACCGGTACGGGGGTGAGACGGTGCTAGCGTGTCTCGAGCTACGGCCCACCGCCCTGTGCTGCGGAGGCCGCATCGGTCGATGGTAGTCGGCGCCGCTGCTGCTCTGGCTGTCGGGGCTCGGGGTGAAGCGCGGCAGCTCCAGACCGGCTCTGAAGTCGAAATCGAAATCAAACCCGGGACTACCGTGCTGCGAGGCCGGGCCGGGAGACGCCGAGGGCGCCGGGCTCGGGGCCGGCGGGGTGCGGCTCTGCTGCGCATATATCAGAGCCGCCTCGGCAGCGGCCGCGTCCAGCAGCTGCTGCTCTATGCCGGCGCTGGGCTGGGGGCGGCGCTGGGAACTGCCGCCGCCGCTGCTGCTGGCGGTGGTGGTATTGCTGTTGCTACTGCTGTTTCCGTTGCCGGGCACCTCATAGAACCATGATGCGGCATAGTCGACCTCGCGCGGCGGCGGGGGTGCGACCGAAGCCATGCCGCGCACCTGATGACGCTGGCTCACGGGATACTCTCGCTGGCGCTGGCGGCGGCGGCGGCGTGGCGGCAGCAGGTCAGATATGCCGGAGGCCTCGACGAAGGGAGCGTGCGAGGGGCTGTCCTGGACGTGCTGCTGCAGCGAGCGCGCGGTCCCAAACGACCTGTCGCACAGGATGCAGTGCAGCTCGTCGATGTGCCGCATCAGCTCGTCCTCGGTGTGGAACTCTTCTCCGCACTCGCCATGGCACTTGTAGGGATACGGGTCGAGGCCGTGGATGCCCGAGTACAGGTGCTGGTGCCGGGAGTGGTGCGTGCGAAAGGCCCGGTCACATAGGTTGCACTGAAAGCAGAAGCCATCCATGACTAGAGTCTCCTCCTCTCTCTTTTTTTGGTAATTTCTTTCCCTTTTCTTTCCCGCCTGGCCTCGTCGTGGTGATGATGATGCGGATGCAGCCCAGCTCGTCGTTGGGTTGGGTTGGAAAAAGATCCCCGCCTAAACATCGGACACGTCGTGACTGACTGTGACCGCCTTGTGCGGCTGGTGACCACGTTGACGTTGCCTGGGCGATTGCGCTTTTGTGTTTTTGCCTTCGAGGCTGTGGCTTTTTCTTGTTCGGAATTCCGGTTGTGAAACACCGTGAATGTGTATACATTGCTTAAAATGCACATGTCGCCTCGTCTCCTCAGGCCGGAATCCTCTTGCTAGCGAAAGTGGGGCCAGTCATCGTGCGAAGCCGTCTCTGTTACAGCTATGATTAGATAATGGGGAATATACAAAAAGCATTTTGACCACATAGGGTGTCGTAGATTAGTAAAATAATTCAATAATAAATTTGTTGTATAAATATTCAAAAGGCAGATTCTAGATTATTGCGATATATTGATTGCTCGGCGAAACAGGCCACTCAATTGCCCTGCAATATTACACAGCCAGTTTGAAAACCAGCACCTCCTTTTGGGCAGCGATAAAAGACTGCACTGGTCGTATTCAAATTGGTCTTGATTTGATTGAGTCGATTTCAGTCTGCGCCCAATCCGTTCTGATAATCTTGTTTTCTGAGGTGGTCCTGCCCTGACCAAGCTAGATCATGAAGTTGCAGGCACCGGGAGAAAACTAGCTTCAATCGCCTGCGCATCTGATCTAAAAAATGCCAAGAGAAAGCAATGAGGAAGTCTTTGTTGACAAACAAGTCAAAAAGGAGTCGTCCGATAGGGCAGTGCACCGCCTTGCGCCTCAATCATGCGTTGTGCCTTGTTCCATTTTATCAAGCGTGGCTAGTGCATTCATGTGATGTAGCGAGCCTCGCTCATTTTTAAAAATCGCCTTGAAATTCCAAATCTACTCTCTACATCGCTATACGAGCCTCATAGGCAGCCCAGCCCTCCGCCTGGTACTGTCTAGCAGCCTTGACACGATCCTTTGCGGCGTAAATGCCCCTTCCGGCAATTATGAAATCAGACCCGCCTTGTACAGCCGCTTTGGGGGTTTGATACTGCTGCCCCAGCACATTTTCTGACTGGCTGCTGTTCACCCCCGTAGTGAAGACGATGAAATCCTCGCCATCGAGCTCGGCAGCGCCAAGACTTCGCGTGGCGACAAAACCTATAACGGCTCCGCCTGTACCCTTATTCCTCGCAATGTTAACGCAGCGCTGTGTGTATTGACCAACAGCTAGGCTGCCGGCCGTTGTCATTTCGGCTAGCAAGAGCAGGGCTCTCTCGTCGCGGTATGGGAATGTTTTGTCGGAAATGATTTGATCCAGCGCTTCCACAACGCCATCGCCTCCCAGTATGCTCACGTTGACGATATCTGCCCACTCGGATATGCGCAGGGCGCCACCGTGATATTGCTTCTGTGCCGTGGATCCAATGTCCACAAACTTGCGATCCTCAAAGATGAGGAAATTGTGTTTGGTCGCAAGTTCCTTTAACCCACAAACAGTCTTGTCACCAAAGTCGTGAATGATATCAACATGGGTCTTGAAGACAGCGATGTAGGGCCCAAGTTCTGAGTCGTAGCCAATTAGTTATCTGTTTTTACAAGTTGACTTGGTGGGCGTGTATATTCTCACCATCAGCACACTTCAAAAGACTATCCGTGTCAGTCAGGTCGGCCGAGATGATCAAGTTTGACTTTTTGCTCTCTGCAATGCGGAAGAGCCTTTGCGCAACAGGGTGCGGATGGGAAGCGGCTCGGATAGAGTATGGCACCCCAGTTTTGGAGGCCATTGTGGAAGACGCTGGATTTCTGCTCTGGTGCAAAACTGGAAATAGTAGTTAATATAGGCGCAGTTAGTAGGGGCACCCCATTTATCTAGCCCGCTAGCTGTTGGGGTGACACAGAGTTCCCGCTTTGCTGGGTAGCTCCACGTCACACCAGATTCGCAAAAGTTAAATCACATCCTTTCGATCCGGACTTTGGATACGAATATCCCATGCTTATTGTTGAACTTAATCTAGGATTTATTCTGAAAATGTGGCATGCCGGCTAACGTCCAGTGTCAACCTCACAGCGGTTGGCTAAATGCAAATGCTCGCCGAGCTTGTCGATTATTTCTAGGATGATCGGACAGTCTAGCGACGACAATAACAGCGGATTTCCGCCATTTACTTGGAAATTTAAATAAGAATTATTTAGGCAATAATACAAGAAATAAAAAGTTTGGAGATTTTATTTTATGTATTTATTTTGCTGATAATATTTAGTGCCTCCACCTAGGAAAAACACTACTACACGGTGTAGGCAGACTTTTGTCCCATGACTTTAAGATTCGCCACGTCTCAGCCCTGTCCTGTGTCTACCTGCATCTGATGGTGACTTTGATGGCCATCTAGACTTGGTGATATTTCAGGTACTACTTGGAAGCTAATAATACATCATTGGCTAATGCCTTTACAGATCCGGAAGTGGAGGCCAACAGTAGTACAAAGTGATGGCATCATCAAGGCAAAAAGCTTTACACCATTCATGCTGACACGTGAAGTATTCGCATTGCCCCATGTGCTCATCACTCCTGCAAATCATGCCGAACAAGTGCATTGGGGTCCCCGCGCCACGGCAACGAATTCCGAAGACTTGCAGTGGGCGGCCCCGAGAGGCCGGTCCATCTAGGTTTGCGAAAATTCGGGACGTGTTTAATAATAGTTCATACAAACGGCACTTCGCCACCCCCAAGCTTCTGTTACCATTGGCGGCGGCCATGTTTGATCCAGCATCATGGTTGGCAGCATGATTGGCTAGAATGGGACCTTTGGTAGAAGCTGACCAGCTGTGCTGACCGGGCTGAATCCATCCACCGGTTGTGGCAGAGAGCCCTAAAGAGGCAGTCAGCCCAGTGATTTGTGTCTGTTTTCGCACACAGACCCCGCCATTGCGCTTGTTTCGTTTGAACCTTCGCCGTTGATGCTGGAGATGGTTAGCAACAGGCTTGGTGGCCATTGGGGAGGGTACATGTGCCCTCTACGCCCACCCAAATGCATGGCCGCCACCTACTCAATCCTGCCATCCACGTCTGACAATAAAAACCTTTGTTGCTATTCAATTCGTAGACTACAACAAGATGTGTGCGACGTGCGCGCACCTGCATCGAAATGCTGCTGTGCAACCCGCCCAAACAAGGTGAAATGGAACTTGGAAGCGGACTCTAGAACACTGCCAATGGTTTGAGCACGGGATGGATTCGCTAACCGCCCGTAGAGCCTTAAGTGCACTTTCGGTCTGAGTGTGTCTTATTACCTTTTTGCGCTCGATGCCTCCTCCCCTTCTGGGGGCCCCCATTCTGCTTTTGCCGATCGTCTTCCAGGGAATCATGGCCATTATTGGCGTTTTCACGTGGCTCGCTTGACATCAAAAACCTCCACCCTCAGCCCGACATTTTGGGGGCCCTGGTTGGCATCAAGATAACGACATCAGGCCTGGCGTCATTGTACTTATTGTCATGGATGGAACGGATTTATTTCTTCCATGTTTGCCGCAAATTCTCAATCGCTCCGAATAATACCAATCATTCTTTTTCTTTCTACCACAAATTGCATACCATCATACGCAATGGACAAGAACACCAAGAAGCTAAAGGAGGCATCACCAGCCCCAACCCCAGCATCTCAAAAAGAAGAGAGCAACAATGAGAAACCTAGAACGACGACTTCACAGAGTTCAAATGAAAAGTTTACCGGCGTTTCTGGCCGCCTTGCCTCTCGTGGCAATCCCTCAAGCCCGGGTTCTGCACCGAGACGCTCTGGTCAAAAGTCCTGGAGCCTCCCAGAATGCAGCTCCTGTCATCAGAGCCAACCATCACGCACGACCTCTCAACCCGGATCCCCTCCGTCGTCTTCCTCAATTTTGGCAAATCCACTGTCAATCTGGATGAATACTGCGCAATCCGAAGAGCCATGGAGTATCTTGCGTTTAGCACATTGGGGAAACGAGACGGCGTTGGGCTCCACTCCTTTGGCGGATGGAGCTCCAATCCCTCATCGTCAGGCCGCAAAGAGCGATGTCACCATAGACGAATCCAGACGGTACTCCTCTGTACCCGATCATCAACCACAGCAAAATCAATAGCATCTCAACCGTATCTTTCAAGGCTAGATTCATGTTTCGATTACATATTTTATAGACTCCACTTCTCACGTTCAGATTTGTGTCCCAATATTAGTGCCGCCCTCCTCCCAATCAGTAATAACAACTCGAGGGGAGACAATGAGTTCAAAATGATCCCCGGGTGTGGAATAAAGATGATCGTAAAGCCACATTAATCTTCAAGAATTTTTTTGCCTTGTGGCGTGTAGCCATCAAAATTGTCAATGGCATCATCTTGTCTTCAGCCCAGTCGCCACCCCACTAATTATCGCTAATTTTATCGCCTTCGTTGCATTTTTCAGCTAGCATTTGGCCCCAATTTGGGGGCAAACGGCGAGCCGGACCCCGAATGTTAACCGAAAAAGTAATGGTAGGCTATTAATGCGTTGCATCTTCCGACTACTACCCCAGTGTTTGCTCCCCGATCACCGGGAAATTTCTGACTAAGAGCCCGCTTTCTCTCAGGCTTGCCGCCGTGGTGCCAAATTGTGTGCTGACATAGGAGGAAGCCACAAGTTACAACGGAGACAGGTGGGTTGCCATTGTGAGTCATTGAATTATAATATACTGTTTCAAGAATCAATAATCGCCATCTCGATATACTAATCCATGGAAAATATTCATTATTCCCTCACCTTTTGCTGGTGCCTATGGTTGTTGCTACCTTCATTGACGCTATCGTGCTCAGCCTCGCAACGGGCCCTGACCCGAAAACAAACCCCAAGTCCGTGCAGTCAGATTTGAGCAACACTACACCCAATCATGTATTGACACGCATCTACCATGGTTTCCCCTGCATAGTGGATCAATTCATAGCAATTGCACTATTTCCCGCGCACTCCTTGTTTGTCAGTCCAACCACCTTCTTACTTTCAACCTGCGTTTCTATTCTTGTCTTCCGTCGGCAATTTTGCAACGACAAGACATTAAACCATGAGACTGCTTAATACTGATAGCCTGGAACTCGCCATTTTTGACAGCAATGTTCCCGAATACGCCATCCTTTCACACACATGGGGAGAAGAGGAGGTGACCTATCAGGAATTGCGTTGCGGCAGTCAAATTACTTCAATGGAGGGATACAGCAAAATCCAAAAGAGCGCATCCTTGGCCAAAAGCCAAGGCTACCATTACATCTGGATTGATACTTGCTGTATTGATAAATCGAGCAGCGCCGAGCTTTCAGAAGCCATTAACTCAATGTTTCGATGGTATAAAGAATCCTCCGTCTGCTACGCATTTCTTTGCGATGTCAAAGTTGACGCCTCAGACCCAAGCCTTGACCAAGAGATTTCAACCAGCAAATGGTTCACCCGCGGGTGGACACTGCAAGAACTTATTGCTCCAAAGTTCATACAGTTTTATTCGAACCAATGGCAGTTTATCGGACACAGGCATGAGATGGAGGACCTCTTGAGTGACATTACCTCTGTGCCAAAGACTATCCTGCGTGGATCATCCCTCAATCGCGTCCCGGCCGCAAACAGAATGTCGTGGGCTTCAAAACGTGTTACAACGCGACCCGAGGATATTGCCTACTGCCTCCTGGGCATTTTTGACGTAAACATGCCACTGCTTTACGGAGAGGGCCGCGAGAAGGCGTTCATGAGGCTGCAGGGGGAGTTCTTGAAATGCTCGGATGACGAGAGTATCTTTGCGTGGGAGGCGGACCCAGAAGAGGCTGCGACAAAGCCGTACTGGGGTCTTCTCGCACCAACGCCGGTATTCTTTCGCAACGGCAACGCTTTCCATCGCCCAGTCTTCAAATCCCGCCTGGCCACTCATCCCACAAATATAACAAACCGAGGCGTCCACATCGAGCTGCAACTCGTCCACATTGGCTCCCAATATGACGGCTCAAACGCAATTTACCTGGGACTTTTGCATTGCCAAATGCCTCAGCGAGTAGCAATTGTGTTGCAGCGCATATCTGACACAGAACAAGAATACACGAGAATTGCGCCCCACATCCTTGTGTCCAAGTCGGGCGACGGCTTCAAAATACCTCTATCTGAGATGCAGCTGCACTCGTTCCACTGGTCGAGCGCAGATCCAAACCCCCGAGACATTCACGTAAAGGCCATATCAACCGAGAAGAAGGTTGTATTTATACGGCCCGACCCTGCTGACCAAATTGGGGCTTTCTACATTGAACCCCGGCTGCACCACAACACGAACCCTGACCTCAAACTCTCTTTCATCAAAATCAATTCTGGGTGGCAGCGATTCGAGATGGATCCCGAGGAGAGCACGGGCTTGGTCGGACTCAAGGTGTTTTACATGGTCGACCTGGAACAGCTCGGGAGAGAGGAGCTTGAGCAATTGAAGCCAGATAAACTAAAGGGCAGCAAAACAGTAGCGTCTCTGGAGCTGGAGCTGTCCTCGCGGCCGCTCTATGGCCAAAGGACTGAGGCCAGGCTGATGCGTTTGGATGTTGGCTTTTGCCCGCTTTCCGAGAATCCATTCCGAACGCCTCCCGCCTTTACAAAACCGTGGTACAAACTCACAAACATCACCAACCCATACCCAGCGGCGAATGGGTACGCCGAGCAGTTGAGCGCCAACAGGTACAACCTGGCTGCCGAAATCACAGTTGGGACGCATGCCGGGATGCTAGCTTACAATGTCAAGATTAAGCCGATCAACATGGACCCCCATTTTCAGGGAAGAGGGAAAATGCGCAATCTCGCTGTTGGCAAGGAGCCAAAGTTGCAAGGCTGGTTATTCAGATGAATAAAGTAAATAAAAAGAAAGAAAAGGGATAGAATGAACAAGACGACGAGCTAGTTGATGTTCTCTATGGGGATACCTGACAATGCCGGGCAGTCCTTGTCATTGAACGAATAGGTAGGAGGGCTGGGATCAGCTGTGTCCGCCACGGGCTTGTCAAAGAGGCGACAAACTCCTGTCAACCCTCCCTTGACAGAGTCGGTGATTGTGTAATGGAAGCCACTGGACAGGCAGCGATCCTGGGACTTGCACTCTGAGATGCAGTCGGACTGGTTGATGCCGAACGTGGTGAGATAGTTGTTGGCATTCGGGCTAGGGGCGCCCTGGTATTCGCATATGGCGGCCTTGACTACGGGGTCTAGAGCAACCGTGGCTGTAGCCTGGACAGTATCGGTGCCTGTCGGTCCAATTGTGACCTTTGACCAGAGCGCCGTGGTCAGCTCTCAACATGGTCCAGTAAAATGGCAGATACTTACCGTCTTGTCAACCTCCTGGGTCACCGGCACGTATCGGGTATTGGTGAGAAATACAGTCTCAAGAGGGCCGAGATCGCATGTCTCGAACGCCTGCCCTACGGTCGTGACTGTGAGGGTGACTGTTGCCACAGTTGGCTTGAAAACACAACTGCAGCCAGCGCTCACCATTGGCTTTGAGTATCTCCGCTCGAGGTTGCACAGCACCGGGTGAACCGGGCTCGTCCGGTATATCGCAGCGCGATTACGAAGGGGTTGGTACTTGTAGATGGTCTCATTGAGTCTCAAAACTGTGTGAATTTGTGTCTGGGTCGGGTTTGGCGCGTATCGGGTCTGTTCACTAGTAAGAAAGATTGTGGTGGTCCTGTCACCCTCTCGGGCATCACGTCAGCTGGGTTCTTGGAAAGGGAGTCTAGGCTGGAATAAAAACTCACACTTCAATTGTAGTTGACTGCGTGGGTGGCGGCACTGTCTCGGTTTGCATGTGGGTTTGGAGTGCTGACGTCGTCACCGTCACTGTTGTCTCGCGAGGGCCAAGGTACGAGGAGCAGACGGCGGCAGCCTCGACTCCCAGCTCTTTCCTAAGTTCGCAGCAGACAGCAGCTTGAGGCTATTTTCAGCTTCCAAATCTACCAGGCATTCTTTGCCCTTCCGTCAAATGAGGCACAGGGGAGATGACTGGCTTACCTGTTGGGTTTGGCGGTGCAGCATTGGAAAGGGCGGCGTACACCACAAGACCCCCAAACCAGGAACTGGCAATCCACATTTCGTACAATCTTCTGCCCAAATGAGATTAAGAGAGGGATTTGAATCGCATGGACATCGGAGCGTGATGAAAGGGACAGGGATGAAACGAGGACAGAGAAGTGGCTAAATATATAGAATCAACAAGATGCAAAGTATCAAAGTTAGAGCAGCACATTAGTAATTAATATCCAGATGCTTTTTTCTGCGCTCACATCTACACTTTCTAGTGGGTTCGTATTTTCGAGATTGCATTGTCCGCGAAAGCATTCGGTGCACCTGATCTGTTTCGGTCTCCCAACTGAACTCTCCGCCACCAAACCCCATCCCACTGCATCAAGATCGATTTTCATAGTTCCCGCCACTGCACAGCATAATTTTATCGGTCAGAATTGAGAAGATAAGCAGATGGCTGCTGGTGCACAAACTATATCATCAAGGCTTCACAAGATAAAGAACTAGTCTCGATAAACCCCTACCAATCCCTCTAGCTATATACACCCTTTCCGGGTTTGGCAGGACCTGTGCGGTTTGCAGTCGATATAGGTGTGCTCCATCTGACTGGCAGTGGTGCGAGTGTCAACTCAGTTCCATGGGTGTCCCCGCTTCAAAAGCTTCAGAGTAAGTACGAGAGTATTGATGTGTGCGCTTGGCTGGTCATCGCTCCGCTCCACATCTCGATGTATTACTCAATCTCTCCCTGTGACGACCGCTCCCGCCAAGCGGGAAAGTCATCACAGGTGGCACAGATGCGCTCTTGAGCACTGCAATAAAATCAATTGCAATCCGTGTACAAACCATAATTTAGCAAATTTCGAGCGCAAATACGAAATCAGCGGATAGCCGCGCAGCGCTCAATGAAGAGCGAGAGAGCGAGACCAAAACTCAGCCTCAACACTGATTGTGTTCTACTCCCACCAGATAGCCCCCACCCAAGATGGCTAAAGCTCGTCAACCTCCTTTGGCGCCTTCATGTTCACGGCGTCCCAAGCTTTGTAAGTGTGGGTGATACATTCTCCTCGAGAATGGCTCGACTTTTTGGCCGACAAGAAGCGAGAGTTGATCCAGTCCAAGAAGACGGGCGCGGCAGCAGGGATGATGGCCGTGTGGTCGAGGTCCTCGTACAGCTTGAGATTAATCTCATTGCCGTACTTGCAGCTATCGCTGGCTGTCTCGATGGTCGTGCTGGCCAGGATAGCCGTGTCGTTGAGACCCTGGACGATGAGGAGGGGCTGGTGCGCGCGGTCGCCAGCGCCTGGAGCAGTGAGGTTCTGGAACTTTTGCAGGGCAGCGTCGTTGGACACGTCGCTGGTCGATACGAGCTGGTTCAAGTCCAAGTCAACGGTAAATCCCATCATTCCGTAGTAGCAGGTCTGCGCAATACTCGCGAGCTGGACTCGCTTGCGGAGAATGTCGCCGTAGATGGACATGTTGTAGGATGGGATGAGTCGCTGCACCGCGATTCCAAGCCAGGCAAGCTCGCCCGAGATGGCATAGCCGTGGAGGCTTGCAGTGTCCTTGGACAGTTGCTGGATACCAAGAACAGTCATGTCGCGAATCCTCGACACGGGTGCCAGCGCGACACCGCCGAGATAACTCCCAGCCAGCTCCGCAGTCGCGCTGTTGCCGAGAAGTGCAGATTCGCTCAGCTTCCAGACAGCGCCGCCACCTTGCGAGTGGCCAAGGCTAACCCATTCCTCGGAGAGAACATGACCGAAGGCTTTGCGAGCGGCTACGACAGAGTAAAAGACATCGTTCGCCTGCTCGGGCATGGTGACGTACTTGTGCTCTGTATAGTTGTTTCCGAGGCCCGCATAGTCGGTAGCCACAATGGCGTACCCGCTCTGGGCAAGAATGCTCCAGCTCTGGTAGTCGTAGAGGGTTGGGCTTGTCGAAGCGGCGCATCCGCGGTAGATGCCCAGGGTGCCGTGGGCGTAGGCAAGAGTTCGATACGTCTTGGGGTCGGGGAATGGCGCGAATGGAATGGCAATGAAGCCGGTGACGGGCACCTTTGTGCCATTGATGTCGGCAGACGTGTACTGGAAGCGGTAATAAGTGACTCCGGACGTGGCCGAGTCGCTGATAGTGTCGGGGTCGATGACCTCTAGCTTCAGCAGGTCGCCAGGCTGCGACGAGGAAAAGTTCGATGCCGTCCCGTAAAAGTCGAAGTCAAAGCCCGTGCCTAGAATGGCAAGGTCCTCGACGTTGGTAGCTTGCAACACCTGATAGCAAACGTCGCCGCAATCATACTTGGCTGCAAATTCTTGGGAAACGTTGAAGTTGGAAGCTTGCTCCGCGATTGCGCATCCCAGGAAGAGGGACACCAACAAGCTAATCGCAACCATGGCTAAAGACTTCCTCAATGCTTGCTTTTCCTTTATATTAAAAACACCATGTAACTAGAAACAAAACAAACCATTAAATGAAAAGACTGTTCGTTATTCAACCTACCTTTATACAAAATGCTTATCCAAGTCATCCGACACATCCTTTCCACATCAAGGAATCCAACTACCGGTACACCACCTAACCAGCTAAAAATCCCCCTGCAACTCTCAAGGGTGCGGCCTTTGACGAGCAAGGATCCCCGGCCAATACCGCTAGCGTCGCCAGACTTTTTCCCAACCAGGCATAGACTCGTGCAAATTGCAAGGATCTTTGCTAAGGATGTGGACGGAAAAGGCGCCAAGACGTAGGAATTACGAGCATCGCCTTCCTCAATACACCTAAGCCAGACCGCTGCGATAGCTCGGTTTGCGTGTACATTATTTTAACGGGTTTAAGTTCAATACGGGGCAACCAATGCTTTATTCTTCCGTTGCTTCCCCGCCTCAGTCTAGAAAGTCCGGGAAGTGGGCGCGGCGCACGTGCAATTGAGAGAAATGAGCCAGCAGTCGAGAAGGCTAAGCATATTTCTTTGATATGCTGGTAGTGTGAATGGATTCTCATGTGGGATATTCACGGCTTTAAAACATGGCGGTTGCGAGAAAATCAATGGGTTCAAATGAGAGTCTACCGGGATGACTGGCTATCGTTTGCGGATAGGCTCAGGAACAAAACAAAAGTACCTCGGGTTCATAAATGAGTTAGTAGAAACCAATTATGTCAACTAAAATCAAAGTCGTAAAAAGTCTAGATAATCACTCTCAAAGAATGTACTGCATTTGTCGTGACGTGTGTAGTATAGGGTAAGCCATGTTCCTGTCGGGGATATAGTGAGACCCATGATTAGGGCGTGCAGTGCGCGCGTATTTGTAAAATAAATTGGGCTAGTACGCGTTATTTAATACGTGGGATCATTTACGGTGGAGAGACACTCTATCTGTCTGCCCGATCGTTTGGCGGCTTCAATAACGGCGACACACGTGGCGTTCGAGAGTCAACCCACCCAAAAATGTTAAAAGGATGAACCAGTTGTCATGGGTATACGAGCAGGTGAAGTATGCATTCTAACTGCCACGTTGACGGCCACGGCAAAAGGCAAGTGTCACCCTATTAGTGCGTGGTGTAATGATAGTCTACCCATTTGACACTAACAATGAAATTTCGGAAAGTGACGAATTCTTCACATTGAACACATAAGCTATCCAGTCTAGCTATCAAGTATTAGTAGTCGAGCCTCTAGTATAATTTCTAAGAGAGGTTAATTATGGCACGATTGAGGTCACAAATGTCACGTTTGCCTCATAAAATCTATCCGAGAGCAAGCAGGCAGGATACGCGGCTACTTGATAATCTTGACGGTTTTTTACTCTCGGACTCTTGGGGTTGGCAATTATAAGAGAATGGCGGGGCTCATCAAATCAATACTCTATCAACTCCAGGTAGAGAGATACCTTCGCCTTTCTCCGTTCTCGTGGCTAGTGTGGTTCAGTCCAAGGATGCATCAACCAATTTGTACATACATCCAGCTCTAGCCTTTACAGCGAGCAGATGAAAAAAGCTTATTTAGGGCGCACACGGCGCTTAGGCTGTACGAGTACTGCCTTTTATAGGAGGCGCGGTGAATTAGGCATGAGAGAAACAAACCACAGGTCTGTCCCCAAACTTCTCAAAAGTTGATGGGTGAAAGACGATTTAGCCACCATATCCAATGACAAGCGGCAAAAGTGAAGTCGGAGCTCATCGCCAAAAGGATTCGTCGGATATCATTAGTTGACGGAAAGATCGATTTGCTTGACCACGGAGTAAAATGCCAGCCCATCACTCAATCGTAAACTTAATCCCTGTCGTTATCTAGTAAATGTCCCATCATCAATGTCGCAGCCTCCATCAACACCTCTACCCTCTCCGCTGGCAGCCTCTCATCCTTTTGACATAGCCCATACAAATCACAGTAGCACTGGACGGCCGTGGGGAACGTAGTTGTATTTCCAATTCGGCCATCGAAAAACACGGCTTCCCACAGCGTTTCGAAAACGGCGCCAGCAGATTTGCTGGGGAGGCTCGTTTGTGCAATCCAGTTGCGGAGGAAGACGAGACGGTCTTTGGGAATCGACTTGGCAAGCTCCCTGGACAGAGCGAACTGTCCACCGGCAAGGTAGCTCCAGCGTGACGGAGGCGTATCATGTGCCTGCGATGGAAACATTTCACGCCAGAGATTAGTATATCGAGCATACAACTGCTCTGGTGATTGGGTGCTGAGATCTAAATCACTATCCTCAGCTCCCCAATCTTCGCGTGTCAGATCCAGCACAGAAGGCCCGACAGCGCCGGGAATCGGTGTGATTGATCTCTTCAGCGCCTTGTCGCAGGCCAGGTTGACGAAGCCGTGCTGCAAGACGGCCTCAGGGCGCAGCTTATTCACCGTGAGGGACGAACTGCGGCGCAAGAGGGCGTTATTATGCCACGCGAACCGATGGCCGTGCATGAAGACGATGACCTCGGGAAGCACGTCGTAGTTGTCGATGAGGTAGGTCAGGTACACCATGGCTTCGTTGCCCTTGTTTTGGGGCACGCTGGCGGCGCCATTGTGAGACGACTCGGCGCTCTCGTCGTCGGCGAAATAGACTGCTTGGGCGTCGTTTGTGCGCAGCCCAGACTCGCGGCGCAAATTGGCCGAGCTGTCGCCGGAAATGGCCGCGATAACGACCGTCGCCGGGATCGATCTTGGGGTAAGGCTGAGCGTCGCAGCGTTTGGCGCTAGCGTGTCAAAGCATGATGCGGCATAGTCGAGCAAGAGGTCCCTTTCCGTCGGCGGCCAATGGTAGCCATTAGACTTTAGCAGGAAGAAACACGTCAAGAAACCCAAAAACGCGCCCACAGACACATAGATTCTGCTCAGTCGCATGGTTGGCCGGTTCCGTCCATTGCCGTGGCCAGCAAAGAAAGCCGTCCAAAGGCTGCCGAGCACCCGGGAAGCACGCGGGCTAGATGGAATTGCCGTCTTTTTAGGCAGCGCAGAACAGCAAACTTTACTTTCAGCTGTTGAAGCGGTCTGCCGGTCTTCCGCATCCTCTTCTCAGCCATTCGGATCGACCCGGCCGAGGCCGGCACTTGATAGGCCGGGCTGGCTGCTGAACGTGGCGATACGAGGTCCCGCCGAGCTAACCCTGCGCCCTTCAGCTCCATAATTTGCCCAGAAAGCGCTAAGGTGCTGGAGAAGAGCCCGTCCGTCATCCATTACTGTCGCTGAGTAACTTGTTCAGTCAGCCAGGGCGGCCGCCATAGACACCGAGTATTGTGGGAAAAGGCACTGCATTTGCGCGCGAAGGATGCGGGAGGCGGGTTTCTAATGATGGAAAAATAGAAAACAATATGCAAGGCACCAATGCGAAGGATTCTTTTCTTTTTTGGTACAGCAGATGGGGCGGGCCGGGATGTCACTGTGTCTTGTATATATAGCTGCATTTGGTCTCTTCATGTGCCAAGAAGGATCACCGCCATCACCAGCAAACCAAACCCTCTCAATCCAATATACAGAAAAAACAAAAATAAAAAATGAAGGTCGCATACATTCTCTCCGGGCTCTTGTCCGCGGCCAATGCAGCCATGCACATCAACTAGTAAGACGCCTTCGTATTTGCTTGCTTGCTTTTGGTGTTGACGCGAGTGACGCAGTTACTCGGATACGAACTGCCAGAACTGGATCGGGCAGAAGGACCTTGGCTACGGCTGGGGCGAGCAGACGTTTGCTGCACCGCAGAATGCGCACAGCGCTCTGCCCGTTGAAACGTCTGGATTCTACAGTAAGGCTGCGCACTGACTTTGTTTGACCGTTGCTGATGCGGACGGATAACAGAGGTTCAATTCTACAACAACAACAGCCCAGGAACGCAGTACACCCGGGCTGATGGCAAGTGCTGGGGCACCACGGGCCAGGTCATCACGCACATTACTCCGTGGTAAAAGAAGGCCAGGGAGGGTAGTTTAATTGGGATGGGGACTACTTTAACCAAAATAGAAAATATTTTATTTATTCACTATTTATCACCATTTAACCCGAAAACAACACGGACGCACACAGCCCGGCACTTACTACCGTCTGATGCTCTTGTTCGTCTCATCCAAACAAAGGGATCGATCATCGGCTAATTGGGGGACCCCTCGTCGGTCTGTCTGCGGCGACTAGGCAGTGGACGAAATGGCAAGGCCCGTGTGCCAGTGTATCCCAAACGGCGCCTTCATATCCGCCCATGAACAAGATGCATTTGAAACATGGGCCATTTATGCTCAATGCCAAGCTGCCCGTGACCAAGTGGGGAGGGATGCGCGCAGGGCAGCGCGGCGATTGGACGCCTCCTCTGCTCGCATTGCCATGCACACCACCAATCGTCCGTCGTACCTCGTCCGTGATGCTGCTAGCCTTCTAATTTTAGCGCCAGGCCTTTGATGGTCTAGGCCCGAGAGCACACCAAAGGCTTGCGGGGTTTGGCTGTCTAGCCGCCGCCCTGGTGCGAGGAAAAAGAAAAATCGTGGATGCCCAAAAGGCGGCACGCGGCCGGTTTGCCGTTCAGCTGGAAACTTGTTGGTTCCCTCGAAACGCACACGCTCTCTTATTTGTGCTGCTCGCCCGCTCACTCGCTCACATATCCATCGCGCCACACACTCACGCTCTCTCACCGACCAAGCAAGAAAACAGCAGCTGAAATGATCTCATCCACCCTCATCGTCGCCCTGATGGCGCTGGCTGCAGAGGCCAGCCGGCCAACCCCTGCGTCGGGCTGGTCGCGCGTTGGCTGCATCCGCCTCGAGAGCTCGACCGACAGCAGCTTCTCGTCGAGCTACAAGCTCTCGGACCAGAACAAGTGCCTGGAGGAGTGCGGCTCCAGCGACGGCAGCACCGTGGCCATGATCGGAGACAAGTGCTGGTGCGGCACCGCCGGCCTCAAGACGCTCACGGTGCTCGACGGAGGAGACTTCAACTGCGAGGCCGCCTGCTACCCCGACGACCCGGACTCGGCCAGCTGCGGCGCCCTCGTCGCCGGCATCCAGTACTACGACCTGTACAAGCACGAGAACTGCGACGTCAACGTCGTCGAGAAGCCCGGCTACGCGCTGCCTCCTCCCATGGCCGGAACCAGCTCGACCCCAGACAGCGTCGCCACTCCCACCGCCGCCTGCACCGACATCACGACAACCTGCACCAAGACTGTCACCGAATCCTCCGGCCACCAGGCCTCAACCACGGCTGCCGCCACAGGCACAGGCTCCGGCTCCGGCTCCGGCTCTGGCTCCGGTACCATCTCTGGCACCGGCGCTGGTGCTTCGGCCACCTCGACGCAGCCCGTCACTGGCTCCAGCACCAAGCCTTATGTCTCTGGTGTCTTTTCGGCTTCCATTGTCTTCATGGTTGCCTCTTTCCTTGTATGAACGTGTTCGAGTATGTTGGATTAGCGATTTTGCGGGTTAAGGTGTTGCGGTGGTTGCTTTTGTCAAGGAATAGCGCTTTGTTTCGACTTCTCTTCTCTTGTAGCACAGGGTGCTGCCGTGGTAATACGTTCACGTACTGCCGCCTTAATATATTGACACCTTTTTATTGTATTTGAATGAGTGCTCATGAAGTGTAATGTGTTTGTTGTCAGTGACTAAAGACGGAGCTGTCGGGATTAGGAGTGACGCTTTCGACAATGTACGGTCAATATGAAAGGATTAATTGCTACACAAAATTCATTGCAGATACATTCACAGAGTCGGGAAACCCTCGCAACCCGGCAAAACCATCTACAGGGATGGAACTCTGGCAAAGTTGAGAAACTCTTGCTTCGCTCAAAGGCTCTTTTCGCTTAGCCCCATGGTGTTACCATATATGCGCCTTTACCCGGGATATTAGCACCCAGGCCATGAGACTAACGAAATAGGACCCAAAGCAGCTAAAGAAGCGAATGCCGGCTCGGATGTTGGCATTTACCTGGAATTGGGTCTCAAGGCACACAGCAACGCGCCCGGTACGGCTAAACACAAGCCCTTTAATGAGCCCTCTAATAGAAAACATAGAGATTTAGCCATTTAAAGCCGGTAGATTATTTACTACGTCATTGAAACTAGGAAACGGTAGGGCAGGCCTCATGAATCATGCAACCACGCTTAATGATTTTGGGGCGCAAAGCTTCTGAAACAGTGCCCAGTCTAGAATTTTCTAGTCAAGGGGTTTGCCGCTCGAAAAAAGCATAGCGCCAAGACGTCAGAAATCGCATCTGCAGCGGAAATTATTTATTTCAAAGTAGTAAAAATAGCAAATCTGCCAAATTGATCTATCTGATGCTGCCATGTGCTGCATCAATCTTGGCGAGTCAATGCGTCCAAGCTGAGGATCGACGAAACACTCTCAGCTCTCGCAAAACCGCGCACCCGCGCTGACAAGGCAGGAAAGCTAATTTCTCTCTTATTGTGTATTAAAATCCCACTGATTTCGTAAGGCTGAGTTCATCAATCTTCCGCCCTCACCGCATCAGGTACATGCTGATTACGATGATTCGAGAAGGTCAGGTCTGTCGCTGCAGGGAACCACGCTCAGTGTGGCAGCCTTGCAAACCGAAGGAATCTCACCACCGCTGGTGAAAGCAAAAGCTCTTGGGCTTGAGCTTTCGCTCTGCCAGGTGCAGTACAGCAACTCGCTGCGGACTCGGTTTGCTACGGCGGTTGAGTCGCAGCTTAATTGGCCTCCACCAATGTCGCAGATGAGATTTTGGTTCGTGAAGTCGCTGGTGAAGTAGAGGAAATCGAGGTCCAAGCCAGTAGCTGGGGCCAACGGGTGCTCGGGTCGCGTATACCCGAGCGACACTGGGATCTCGGCATCGCGCGTGAAGAGGTTGCCATTGTCTGCAAGTCTAAATGGCGTGGGACCATCGGTGATTGTGTAGCGAAAGCCGCTCGACGACAAACCCACGTATAGCCATCCATCCTGGCCCTGGTCCGTGGAAGACAGAAAA
Organism: Calonectria leucothoes; assembly: GCA_002179835.1. Classification (NCBI taxonomy): domain Eukaryota; kingdom Fungi; phylum Ascomycota; class Sordariomycetes; order Hypocreales; family Nectriaceae; genus Calonectria; species Calonectria leucothoes. The sequence goes on along the minus strand of NAJI01000186.1, from coordinate 27,823 downwards.
AAGCACTCCTCCACCTTGGGTGTTGCCGATCCCGTGACTGTGACGGTTTTCGTGGCGGAGACAATGGCAGTCTTGGTGGTGGTCACAGATACCGTCTTTGTCGTTGTGATGGTGCTGGCAGCTAGCGTCGTGGTGGTTGGCTTGACGCCAAGGGCAGAGCACGCCGACGATAGTGCCTTGCCGCTGCAGCTCTGGCTGAGAGAGGCCGGAATCTTGGTAGGGGTTGAAGAAGATGGACATTTCGCTTCCGCTCGCTGCTCGTTTTTTAATGAGCGGGCATCAACTGGGTTGCCCTGGGCAGCTGCAGAAGTTGTGCTGCTAGCTGCAATTGTGCGTGTGATGGTGGCAGCTGTGGTGGTCACAGTGACCTTACGAGTCTTGGTGGATGTCTTTGTCACCACCTTTGTCCTAATTGTATACATGTGATTAGAGGCTGAGCCCTTTCATCCAGTGATAAGTAGACTCACTTAGAACAAGGCGTGACCGTAGCCTTTAGGTACGAGGAGCATACAGCCTTGGCCGAGGCATTGGAGCCAAGCTACAAGGAAGCCGTTAATATCTGTTAAAAGCAGGGAAATGATGAGTCTACTTACTGCATTGGAGCACTGCTTGTTGGCATCTTGGGGAGCCGCACTGGCGACGATCGCAAAAGCGCAAGCGGTAAAGACAGAGACACGCATAATAGGCAACTAAGGCAATTAGGATTGGTGTAGTCGATACAAGATGTTTGGTCACCTGAATCGTCTTCGAAAACACTTTTCAGCGCATGTTGACGTATTTATGCAACAAAGACTTCAAATAAACCCTTGTCGTGACCCCGGCTTTCCCGTCTCTTGGCGTCGGTCTTGTGGAAATTGCACCCGCCCGCTGTCCAATGTTGATGGCGGTAGGGTCGGGCTAAGGCCAGAAGAGGATTGGGATAGTGGACTTGAATAGTTTCAGCTGGGCGACGTGGCTGGTCTAGGCTAATAATGTTCAGCTGGTTGACCAACATACATATCGGCTGCAGGCTTACCACCACTAAAGCTCGTAAAAAAACATGATCAATCGGTTGGACCGGGGTTTTACAATGGGTACAGGAAATGAGGACCATGGTGAAAGGGAGCGCTTGTACTGAGATTATCTTCGTCAGTTATATGTTTCGTGTGGTGCATAGGTTACAGCACATCTGTCCTTGAAATCTATCTTCCATTGGTGATAAATGTATGGTTTGGTCAGCTCCACTGTGACTGTTTACTTTGCAGCAAGACCCGATGCTCGTGTAGTCTACGGTATGACTGGATTGACGGGCAGGCCTGGAACGAAACTCCAACTAAGTAGGGCATACACTACGTGTACCCATCCTTGATGAATCAAGAATCTCACCGATAGATTGTGCCATGCCTTCGCGATCCCTCACAACCGGTTTGCCTTTAGAAGTGATCAGTACGACTACAGTGCTGGCTTGCGACGGTAAAGATATTCCCCTTCCAATTGAAGACTACATGACGACACAAAATAGTCCACCCGCAGCGACTGGAACGTCAATATGTGCACTTCAGATGATTGGAAATCAACTTACCAGCGGCAATTACCCCTGATGACATGCCAGCCGTTAAGCCATTTATTGCGCCGTTTAGAACGCTGCTCTTCTGTCCCTGGAACCTCTGGTATGTATCTCGCATTGGTTGACTTCATTTCGAGCATCTTTGACCATTTTCCCCTGCTCCTCATCAATAGGCGAAGTTTCAAATGCCGAAGAGGATTGTTGTGCTGCCCTTCGCGCTCGGTCCTTTCGCAATTCACGGAGGGATTCTTTCATATCCCTTAGCTCTTCTTCTTTTTCCGCGATCTGGTCTTGGAAATGCCTGTCCATATCACGTATCCTCTTGTTTCAGAAGATTTCTTCCTTTGCGTGCATTTCTTTGATGTTTTTTGTGAAAGCGCGTTTCCTTTCTTCCGATAGCCCCAGTTTGTGCTCAACATCGGCCCTGAATTCCTGCAACTGCAACGCGTGGTTTGTGTCAACTTGAGCCATGTGCTCTTTCATCTGCTGTTTGAGCTCAAGGAGGCGATCTTCACAATCTTGGCGGGCTTTGTACAGGTCCTTGGCGACGGCAATGCCTGCAACTGTGTCACCAATTGCCTTTTTCTCGTCAATAATTTCGCGTTGAAGGCGAAGCACCTTCGGCATGCGTCTATCAGATTGGCGAAGAAGATGGGTGATGGTTTCCCGTGCAGATGCCCTCTCTGTATAACCGTCCGTGTACCCCCTCTCATTGTGACGAAAAAGAGTTGCACCCTGCGACACAAACGCGCAAAAGTATCTGTCATCCCGGAGCAACTCTGCTTCGCGAGATTTAAGAAGCTTGTTCTCTGCATCGTCGGATGATTTTGCCCACATAGTTGTGGCAATGGCAAGATTCTGATATGAAGAGTATCCGCACATGGCTTTCATCATTTCCATGTTGCGCAGGGCTGATCTTGACATCCGGTTATCTGAGATCGGATGCAGCAAGACAAGGCCGTGGAGGCGCACACCATTTGCGTGCGAGGCGCCGAGATAGCATGCGAGGATTCCAATGTTTCGATATCAGGACGATTTGTGTCATTGAAGCCAGGAGGTGAAGAAGATGGATCCGCCTACCGTTTAGCATGAATCAAAAGCGCCTATCGAATCGGTACCTATCAAATACAATTAGAGAAGCATCATGTATGGGAGCTCTGTTACCGACACTATAATACCGCTGAATCAGCGCAACAGATTGGCCACAAGCTCGCTGATCACAACTGGCCGGTGGAAACAGCGTTACAGACGCAGATTGTCGATTAAGGGCTGAGCCCTAACTAGACAGCGCCAGGTCAAGAGCTGCAAAGTGAGTTCCGCAACGAGTATGAGAAGCTTGCTAGCAAGGTTAGCAAAGTGGAAAAGGAGATAGCCGAGGCCATGCGGCAGGAAGACCGTGAACATGAAGAGTTTATGCGAAAGGAGCTAGATAATCACCTAAAAATGATGATGAAGGCCCAGTCAAACGAAGAATCCATTCGAGCATCAATGGAGAATCTCTTGAACGATAGAGATCAAAGCTTTGCAGAATTTGAAAGGAAACTGGAAAACCAGAAGATGTCATTTGACAAAGAAATCAGACGATACAAGGAAAGCCAGCAACGGCTGGAGCAGGAGAAAAAGGAGCTGGAAAAAGAAAGACGAGGACAGAGAGAACGGAACGAGGAGACTTTTCAACAACGGAACACTCAACCTCAGAGGGTGGTAGACCTGCCAGCGCTTATCAACTACCTAAAAGTAAACGTGTCATCTAGCCGACCGGTTTACCTTTGATATTCAGTTGCATTACATAATGGCCTTTATGTGGTTTCAAGTGGTTTACATGTTTACAGGTAAGCGAGAGATGATGAAAAAAAAGGGACATTCGAGAGGAAATACTTACAAAACTCCTGAAGCAATGTTCAGTACCCCGCAAAGAAGGTGAGCTCAAATTACCTCGCATCCGCCACCTTTGGATCACCAGATTCCCAAAACCTTGCCAGTTGGACTACTCTCTATAGAGTTGGGAGCTGGCGTACGTAACCGATGACCACTTTCAATGCTAAAGCTGACAGGCATGGCAGGCAAGAGCGACAATCTAACGGTCCAATACCCACACCTCATCGCGAAAATCTCATCACATGCCTTAAACGACCTCGAATGCTGCGTCCTCGGCCCCGAACAGAGATATTACGCCCGATGGAAGAGTGGCAGATGGAGTTGCTGGGGCAGAAAAAGAATCAACCAAGCCATTCAAAATTGCAGAAATATGTCTGGTACGGCTATTGTGACCGCCGCGTACGGATACGGAGGAGTATATGTGATCTCCTACGGAAGGGGTGATAACATGAAAGCGCTCGGCAACAAATGGAATCTTATGGGCTATTATCCTGCACTAAAATAGTATTTTAATGGGAATGGGCCTCTCAGCATTGTCGTAAGTATCCCAGGCCCACTTCTCGATATCTGCTGACGTTATAACAGGGGCTCGCTCTGGATCATTCGAATATGATTGTATCGACGCGTCATAATAGGGAATAGGGATGGTCTATATAGAATCCATTGAAATATTTCTAATGCCACAGTTGCTGAAGCCATTCGAGGGCTGTGGAAGGTAGTAAAGTAAAAGTAGCTCAGTAATCAATGTCATCGCAATTCGTCATGCCAGACTAGCCTCCGACAATCCACCGACTCAGGGGCAGTGAACCACGAGTCGGGTGTCACTACGCCGTCGACTCCGATTTCCCAATGCTCCGTCTCTGTAACAATCGTGTGCCAATGCCCCATCAACTTTGTAAATTGAATGCCTTGATCTGGTCCCCAAGGGCGAAACCCGTCAAACTGGAACGGATTTATAGCCCCTTCAGCAGTGACCAAGACTGCAACATCGCCATCCTCGTCTTCGCTTGCCTCCGCGACATAAAGCCCTGCGTATTCATATTCATTCGGGTCGGCTATTTCCAGATCGCCCTCCCCATCGTTTATGGTTTCCCCACGCGCGCTCCGTTGGTCGCCCTTGTCGCGAAGGCCTGATGAGCAGGGGAAAATGAGAGACAGGGGCTGAGAGCCATTCGCTCTGCTGTTTGTGCGACGCTGGGAGCCGGGAGCCTCTGATCCATAAATGGCGGCAAATGATTCAGGAGTAAAAGCTTCGATCCCAGGTGCTACATATTTGAAAGGCGGTCGCTTGGCACGAGTGAGAAAGGCCTTTGCGAAGCTGCTGATTTCAAATCGTTCAACCAAGTCGGCCGGCAGCGGGTCCAGAAATGGTGGAGTGGGCGTGCCCTCGGGGAGTGGAATTTGATCCGCGATTCGGTCTAACAGGTGTTCCCAGAAATCGAGGGCCTCTTCCAGATCTTCAGGTATCCAGCTCTGAAGGCAAACCGTCTTTTCTCCATTAGGCCCAGAGTTGCCACGATCGCTTAGAAAGAACTTTCCGCATTCCCACATCTGCAAAGCCTTTGACAGGGCCAGATCAAGATTCACGCAGTTAGCGTCCACCGAAAACATTTCAACATCAAAACGCGCCCACAGGACATTGTCATCATCCAAGTCATAGTACAGGCCACCATCCATGTGCGGGGTTTGCGTACGATCTGGGTAGAGAAGAATGAAAGGACGATCGTCAATGGCTTCATGCATAATATTGTCAAACCATGATGGCTCAGGCTGCATGTATTCAGCCGTCAAGGGGATTTCATCCGGTTTGTATGAATCGATCAAAGATAAGAATGTCCAAAGAAGCCCTCCCTCTGGAATATCCGTTTGTCGCAAATCTGGCGGCAAATCAAGCCATCTTTCTAGAACATCGCGTTTGACCTCTTGGGCTGCACCAGGGATGTGGGAGATGGCTTTGGCAAGAAGTTGGTTATGAAGCCCGGCAGCATGAACTGGGTCGAATTGGGATTCCATGGAGGGCGAAAGTATTGAGAGGATGGGTTCGAAAGATCTAGGTGTTCAGCTTAGAAAATAGGACAGAGGGTAGGCGACTAAATTTTATATAGAAACGGAGGGCGGTCATGTGGGCACTTATTGTTGGGCGGCAGGCAAAACTCAACCATAGCTAGCCTCGCACGGTACTTCTTGGCAATGCAGCTAAATCTCAGCTCTAGTGGGTCAACTTGGCTTACAACTTTGGGGAGAAAGCTGCAAATTATGAACGTACAAGCTTGCTGATCGATTGCTCGCAGCAATGCCCAAGCCGTTAGCTCTCATCATTGTATCATCAATACTCAAGCTTGATTATTTCATATCAATTTTTATGTTTCATCTTATACTATTATTCATCTAATATTGACTAGTTGTGATCTACACAAGGTTCAAATGCAGTCTTATTTAACGGACCCAATGGAGGGGGCAGACAGAAAACGTGCATCGTATATGCTCTCGACCAATGCACGTCCACAAAGCTCTTCTACACGATTTCATACTATTCCAACAAGGGTAGGAAAATCTCAATATTGCTTGCCTACAAACCCGGCTATTCTATCAGGGTAGTTCTCCGTAATGTAAACTATTTCCAAATTTGAAATACAAAGTCTAGTGCAGACAGCTCGACCGAGAGACACCTGGTCGAGCTGGTAGCAATATTCCCATTCTTGTCATAGACCCATGCAACACGGCCTTATAACTCTTCCATTCCATCAATTTCCAGGTGCTGCTGTTGTTGTTGTCTCGGATGTGCATGTTGCTGTTGGTTCCATCGTCGTCGCGAGAACCGTCATAGCTCCGTATTCAAATGCAGCATCACGTTTCATCCAGGCAGCGCTGGGAACGTTTGCAGGACGCGTTGCCTGAGTTAAGGGATCTTCATTGTACTTTTGCGACGGCCATCGTGCGGCGGTGAAGAGAGGGTCCAGGCTATGGACTCTAAAGCCATGATCCTGTACGGGCGTAGGATTCCCATTGACTGGGGTATACGTGGGGTAGCAAGCGGGCAGGCCGGAGGTAGAGTCAAACTACGTGAGTGTCAGCTGATATTCTAAGGATTGGTTGACATGATGGGTCATCCTGGGTCAGATCCTTGGCGATCTGTAGTGTACTTACGCCATATTTCTTTATGATCTGATTTGCCGAGTTCCTTCTCTCGTCGTTCGGCGGAAGTTTACTCATATCAAAAGCCCTAGTAGGCGAACAAACAATGTTAGAAGATAAAGCACTTCAAATATCTTGTTTCGACAAGATATAATTCTTACCATCTGATTGGAGGGTTCCTTCCAAGGATGTCGCGACAAGGTATCCAAACCGCCTTGATCCACATCCAATAATCCTTCCCTGGAGATAATATTTTAAATGAGCGATCATGTTTTGGCTGGGAATGGTCGACCCTTTTTCTCCCATGTGTTGAATCTCGGGTCTGTTACGTACCTTGACGACCGTTTTCGTTTCCATCGACAGCACGAAGTGCTTGCTGTGCTCGGCCTGCCGACTCCACGAGATCGAACATCGGAAATTCATCTCTGTATATTGTGAAATAAAGCAGTTAGATCAAGTAATCTTTGGTAATTTTGATGCATGCGGTATACCCGCGAGGGAAAGTGGGAGCTAACTTACACCTCACATCGATATCGACCAGCTGGGCGTGTGGACCACGAGCCTAGCCAATGCTTGTGTCGTGCCGAAGCTTGACGGAAAGTTTTGCATTGCGTCTTCTTCTTTCGCTTATTCACTTAATGAACGGTCAGTTAATTCAACGAAATGGATCATTGTGGGTTCCACCTACTATCCCGATAGAAAATATTGGCACCGCGGAAGATTTCTATCCGTCATTAGTAAGTTTGGTTCTGATACCTCAGGACGGGGATACAAACTGTCAATTGCCCATCTCTGATTGTCGCAGATCTTGATTGTGGATTAGTAACACGAACTCAGGTGATAGAAGATTTAGGTCAAATACCTGGTCGAAACCCTCGCCATAAGCACAGGTATCTATCAACGTGCATTTATAAGGTTAGTCTTAAAATACAGTCTTAATATCGTTCTCGGGAGATACTCACAAGTAATTGAACATGTCGTTGTGCCTGGGCGGTAATGGGCAATGGCATGACTGGAAACATGAGGGTTAGAGATGGAATGAGACCCGGGGCAAGGATATAATTCCGTGTCTTACCGGCCGTAATGCGTTCTTGTTCCTGTGGACGATTTCCCGGACCCTTTCTTTTTTTTATTTATGCCTCGACCGGAACCACCGCCGAGTCTCCCTCCTGCCTTTAAGCCTTTTGGGTTTGCAACACCACCAGCCTTTTGGGCAGCTGCTTCCGCTATCCCACCAAGCAGACAAACTATCTGTGAAGTAAGATTTTAGCTCATGGTAGTGGAAAAATTGAGATGGCTATTCGATACTCACTGTCGTCGTGCCTCCGGCTACAGCCCCAACAACTGCACCTGGTGGAGACGCTCCAGTCGTCAAAAGAAACGACCCTCCAACCACGACACCGCTAGTGACGCAACTAAGCAAATCTCTCTCTGCTAAAAGAGATGCCATTGGAGAAGGCATAGATCTCATATCTTCATCGCCTATCAATAGAATATCCTTGTGTGCTTCCAATGGAGGCTTAAAGTCAGAGCAGCAAAACGCCACCGTACCACCCTAAAATTGTCATGGCAATTAGTATATTGCCGTGGACTATGTGAGCCTTTGCCTTAAGAACTTTGACTTACATTGCAAGGTTGATCAGTGAAAATCTCATCTTCACATTCGCCTGCATCGGCGTAGAGGCCGTCAGTAATGGGATGAAGCGAGTTGGTGTTTTGGGTGAGCATTGTGAAGCCCACTGGACAGCTGTCTGTTTACGTGTAGGGCTTCTGTTAGTTTAGCTCCGTCTTCCATGATTTCATATTCACTCACCTCCGTTGCAGGACATTCCCAGGCCACCCCAACCATACCACAGGCACTTGCCAAGTGTGGTGCCAGACACACAACACAGTGTCTGGTATTCACCCTCCTCAGAACACGCAGTGTTTGGTCCCAAGCTCCCGACCTCTCCTTTCATTGATGTAACGCCGGTGTAGCCTGCTGCACATTCCTCGCCGCAGAAGGAGACGTAGCAGCTATCCGCAGCGTCGCGCCGCGTTTGGAAATTCCTTACTTCACTTATGCTGACGCCGTTCTCAAAAAGGTTACTAAACGATCCCGCCATCTTCATGGAGTTCTTGTCTGACGAGCCTAGTACACCCTGGTCAAGAGCCCAAATCATGGTGCCGCCAAGTCCCTTTTTGGATGCGTAATTTATCTTCATTCGAAAGGTTTCATCGTCCTCATAACTGACCCACTGTTGCCACCCAATCATTCAGAGTCAGCTCCCAAAGGTCCAAGATTTCTCATCATTTGAGACGAAATAGAATTGTTCATTTCAGCACTTACCTGGTCTGAATCCCAGGTCATCCATTTGACCCCGGCTTTCGAGTCAAATTGTTCCACAACAGTCTTTTCCTCTCGGATGCGTTCTATTTCAGCTAGTGTAAGAACACCCGCTGCCTTTGAACAACTTCCTTCTTTGCCTCCTTCAGTGAAAACGCACCCTGGACGGGTGCAGCTGCTGTCGGCCAAAGTAAAGGATCGCCCATAATAGGCTAGACCAAGGGTAACGCTTGATGCACTAACCCCAGCTCTCCAGAGAAGATCCATGGCCTGGTCAATCTGGGTGAGATTTGTATGAGGCCTAAAGCAGGTCAGCGCCGAGAGCCATAAATGTTATATATGCAGCCATTATCAAGCATCATCGTTAGATAGCTAGGCTGTGACTTGCATACCTTGCGTACGGTCCGGTAAATTCATTCGCTACCCGCCAGGTTAATACTAGATTAACTCAAGTGCACAAACATCAAGTACTTACCTTTGTCCCAAACACCATGGATGTCATAACTCATAATATTGAACCAGCTGACATGAGGTTCCATTGCAGCGACATCAAAGTGCTGTAGATACCAGAAACTTGCCGGGAGGGTGACAGACAGACCATAGCGGCTTCCAAAAGCCTCTTTCATCTCCTTGCAAAGGAGGACAAAGTTAGCTTTATCCTCTGGTCTTCCGCCACGATCCTCAGCTCCAGGGTATTCCCAGTCGATATCAGCTCCATCAAAGCCATAATTCTTCATGAAGAGAAGAAGGGATTTGATGAAGATAGCGCGGTTCGTAGCGGTCCTAGCCATATCGCTGAATGCCATCCGTGTGCTAGAAGATTGTCAGTGGAGCTTCGCACAAGGGGCATGAAGTACGCACTCTGGGTTATTTCCCGGATCATTGAATGACCAACCGCCGATGGCAATCCAGGTCTGTAGTTTAGGGGCCTTTCTTTTGAGGGCAGTGAAGTCTCGTAGCTGGGATTGCGCGTTGGCGTCCATGGCTGTCATCTGAAATGTGGTTGGATGAAAGAACGCGAATGCAAAGTTAATATGCGTAAGGCCATCGAGATCAAGATCATCAGGATAAACAACATCACACGGGCGTGTCGTTGCCCACGACTCATAATAACCAATCGTGCGGCCAAGGGCACCAGCCTTACCCGATGGCTCCGGGGCAGGGCCACAATCAGACACGGTATCATCACATTTATCAATGCAAAAGTCATCGGTTGATCCACAAAACCCGTAAATAGACTGAAAACCGATAGGTTAGTCTTGACTTGGCAATCATTGATGATACCTGAAAAATACACATTGTGTAAACTTACGCAGCAGACGTTTAGAGGGCACCTTTCCTTCCCCTCCGGAGCAAACGGCCCACATTGTGCCTGGGCATTGCAGTTTGAAATACAAACATCCTCGCCACAAAAGTTGGGGCCCTGTTTCATGTGTCAGCTCAGATGAGTAAATTATGTCCCAAGACCTTCCGTAGCTATTTGTGAAGAACAGCATTAAGGTCAAAGAATAGGACTTACATATCCACACAGGCCAGTCTCGCTAGAGCAACAAGCCCCGTTGACACATGGCATACCTGGGGCACATGTCCCTTCTTCTTGCACAAAGGGCGTGGCCACCGGCGAAGTGTCACGTTCCACATGGGAGCCAGATGAAGACACACCTGTTTCAGGCAGCTTTTCGGGGTTAAACTTGGGGGTTGAATTGGAATGCTGGACGAAGAGGGGCTGATACATAGTTTGGTTCCGGGGCGGAACATGCATCGCAGCTGTCTTGTTCAACCCATCGCGTTGCTCCAGAGGTCCGGCCGATGCTTCGTCGACAAAGCGGCCAACTGAGAGCAGGATTGCAAGGTTTTGCGCAAGGCGCAATACTGCAGTCCTCTTCATTGGATCAAGATGACCGTAGTAGTGAGAGAAAACTGGAAACACTCATAAACAAATTGATGTTGATCTGATGATAGCATGAACAAAACAAGGGACATGGCAGGATATGTAGTCATGATTTCTATGAGTAGAATTTGCCGACGGACTCTGATTGCTTCATCTCCGAAATATTGGCCTACATCCATCTCACCATCACGAGAGGTCTGATAGCGGCTTGGCCTCTGGCCCGTTTATGCATGTTGGTTGATAGTATTCAGGTGAAACCAAATCCGCAATGGCCATCTAAATTAGCGTGGTTCCTTCAGTTAAAGACCATCGCTCTTTAGGCATGGGATATTTAGTAGCGGTACGCGATGAAATCTTAATGGTGCGGAAGCATGCCAAGACGCTCTGCCAAGATACCACCCCACGCGGCACGGCTGAAAACCATATTGTGCTCGAGCGCCGGCCCGTGCTTAACACACCGGCTGAGCCATCTGAACCACTTGAAAATCTCGCTAAGTTCGCATCCCTTGCAAAGGCGCTGGAATTTGAGTGGCCCAAGACTACAACGGTGGTCTTGGCCAACATAAACTCGCAAAGGCATTGGCTTTGGTGAAAGAAATGACACAGGCTACTGCAAGGGACTATCGGTGGATGAACTGTTAGAACCAACATGCCATTTTACACTTTTAACTAGATGTATTTCGAGACCGCCAAAACTTGGGCGAATTCCCTGTGCGCTATTTGTGTCTTGAAATCTTGCTTCAGAAAAGCATCAAAGGCTCCAAAGACTTTACAAACTTTGTTCAAATTTAGACGGGTTTATTTACTTTTTCTGCTCCCATAACAAATCTGACCTTCTTTCATCATGAAGCTGATCTGAAGTTCCTGATTGTTAATCAGGTATGGGGTAGGTAGAGCAAGTGAGGAGACTGTATTAGAAGGTCCCAAAAGTACGGTACGCTATTTTAACACTCCTACGACTGAATCGTATATCACATTCAACTAGCTGCAATACCCACTGTGATATTGACTGCCTAGTCTACCAGCCCCATGCTGGGTCCACAAGATGCGGGCTGAGGAGGTTGAATTGAACCATCGGACTCATGTGTCCAGGTGACTCTTCATCACATAGGATTTAGTTGCGGGTCATCTCCCCTTTAATTTGCTTTATAAGATTGTCAATGGGGACTAGTCGGTGAGGGTTATCTGTACCATCCGTCCAACTGCGTTGCCTACGAATACTAATAAGGCATCTACGGGTAACTCGCATCTCTCATTGCTCCGGTTATAATCCATCGCACATACTCAAAGTGCTCCTATGCACTCAAATTCACAATGAGACCTCTTTTTTATATTTGCGCATCGGTGCTCTTGGGACACTGCAGTGCAAAGTTTACACTCTACGAAGGTAGAGAACTCTCATCATGGTCTCAAGAGAGAGGCGTCTCGACTTCTTGCATGACTGCTTTGTAAGTAGTAAATTTGGCGGTGCTTAGTCGATATTAACCACTTGCAGAAACAAGACGCTTGATTGTGCAGATTTATTTCTCGAAAGTGTCATGGACATTGAGAGATATGAATGGAACGCCGCCGATTTGGTCGAGGGCTGCACTTCCACATGTGAGAACGACGTCAACCAATGGGTGGCCGACGTGAAGAGTGCTTGTGTTGGAAATGAATTGAAGTATATGGGCATGTTTGTGGCCCCATGGTCACTGCCACTGATCTTTCAGCATAAATACCAGCTTGGTTGCATGCAAGGAGGAACCTCAGGGTGGTGCTGGTTAGAGAGTTTAGAATGGGAGGGCAGTGAAATGTCTCGCTATGACGAAGACATGTGCATTACAGGTAAGCACTCATAATCTTGGGGCATGCCGAGCTTGACTGACATTAATTTGTGCTTAGGTGACCCTGAGTTTGATGCCGACATCTGTTTTGAGGAAGGTTTTGATCAATTCGCGGTTGAGCCTGATGACAAAAGACTTGCAAACCTCTATGAGGAGGAAATGGTATGTGCCATTTCGAATCTGCTTTTATTTGTGCTGATATTTTGTTACAGGTTTGCAGTGATTGTTTCCTCAAGATCTTCCATCATCGTCTCCGCTCTCCCGTGCTTGAGAAGAGCGACTTTACAGACTATCTGATCGAGCAGCATGCAGACCTTGAGAGCTTTTGTTCCACAACAATGCCGTTGACAACATCAACTGAATCTCTATTCTTGAGTACTATGCCGCTGCCAACCCCAACGACTCCAACCGGCACAACGGCTGCCGCGGCCACTACAACATGCGCGGGACAGGTGATTGAACCGGGAAGTACCGATGGAGGATGCGATGACTTATCAACGCAATATAACGTAACAACAGGAGATTTGATTGTACTAACCAGGGATTCAAATTGTCAAATGACCCGTTCCATTTGCGCCCCAGATCCATGCCAGTTGTTGTACATTGGCTATGAAGAGGAATGGACATGGTATGCTACTCGTCCTACGGCTTGATTAAAGGCAAATGTACTAATAAAATACAGCGAATCTCTCCGCGCGCTCATCTCCACGGATGATTATAATGTGACGGAAGTGGAGTTTGCTGCTTGGAATCCACGCATTGATGGAACATGTGACCAGGTCCAGGGTGCTCAATATATTTGCGCAAGGTATGCTATTTTTCTTTTATTCCATATAGTATTTTTGCTATCTATTATCGTGACTAACAAACGGTCTAGACCACCTGGTGGCGTGTACGAATTCCCATCCCCGGTCTACGCCCCCACCGCAGGGGCATACTATACGACAGCGATCCCAGCATTGCCCACGCCAACAGGCACAATAGAAAATTGTGGCAAATATCGCGACGTTCACGCCGGCGATACATGCAATAACATTGCTTTGCTTGAGTACATTTGGATCTAATCTCGGACTGTCTAGATTTTATTGCTGATTTTGTCCCCAGGAGTATTACTGTAGCCAAACTGATTGAGATGAACCCTGATCTCTGGGAAGATTGTGGAAATCTCCTTCTTGGTTTTTCGTATTGCGTTGCAATCGTCCTGGACCCTCCCGTGAGCACTGACGGAAAGTGTGGTCCGAGTAACGGACATGCGATTTGCGCTGGTTCGGGATTCGGAAACTGCTGTTCGTATTCTGGAAATTGTGGGTGTCTTCTTGCCATGTCTCATTCTTTGTTGCTTACACATTACTCACAGGTGGTTCTGGTCTTGACGCTTGTGGAGCTGGAAATTGTTTTAGTGGCGGTTTGTCCTTCCTTAGTCCTTACTCATGAGTCACGGCGGTTGATTGATGTGTAAGATTGTGGTCTAACGTTTGTGTCTGCAGAATGTCTGGATCCGAATGATACCGTGAGCCAGGATGGTTCCTGTGGTCCCGATAACAACAATGCGATCTGTGCCGGCGAAGCTGTGTGGGGAAAGTGCTGTTCTGTCTATGGATGGTGTAAGTATGCATTTCCGTCGCGCAAGGCCTAAATCTGATCATGGTGTTTCCGGATAGGCGGGAATTCCAATGAGCACTGTGGTGCTGGTTGGTGTCGTAAGTTATCCTCTCAATGATCCATCTCAAATGGTCATGTATGTGGAAGCCTTCATAACTAAACTAACTTCAACTATCAGACAGCGGACAATGTGATCCCGATGACGGAGGCCCTTCTAGCGATGGCTCCTGTGGTCCAACATTCCCCGGAAATAGGGTCTGTACCGGCACACAATTCGGCTCGTGTTGTAGTAATTACGGATTTTGTGGTGATGGTCCAGAATTTTGTAAGTTACTCATTGGCAACCGATACTGATTTCTTGATCATGCCACTAATAGTGCTTCCAATCAATAGGTAGTCTCGAAAACTGCCACTCTGGCGCGTGCACATAATCAGTTTACAATATTTGAAGAAGGATTGGCTATGCTTTGAGGGTATAACAATGGATCATTGCATACAATCCATAACATTGTTCCACTCGGATTGTGAACAATCTTGTTGTGTTATGACAAAGGTAAATGCCAGTATTGGGACGACATCATTGCCGCTTGAATGAGCATATATTTCGATGACCTTACAGGCGTGAAAGTAGTAGATTTTAGACCATAAATGGGTTGTTCTAGAACTATTAGCCAGTGGAACGGTCAGGCCTTTGACTGCAGAACCGTGGGGCAAAGAGACGTCCATAGCTGCTATTGTGACAGTGTTGCAGCATCCAAAAGCAAGCAGTAGCAATGGGATATGCAACTGGTTTTAATATGAGTCATCATTTACCCTTGTCATTTTCTGAATTGTGAACAAAACACATCCATATCAAGTTAAAGTTCCTAATTCTGTAGGAACAGCCCAACCCAGTCAGCCAGACATGGAGCTACAATAGACTTTGTAAAGTCTAGGTACGATTGCCTTCTCACACCGGTGTAACTGAAAGTCAATCTCTTTTTGAGTATTCGTCCCCGCACACCAAAAGGCTTGATCAGGAAAGTTTGTGCAACATCCCACATCTCGTGATGGATCAGAAAGGTTGCTGAGGATTTAGGCACGTGACCGCCCTGCACCCAAAACACTTGTGCTCCGCAAAGTAATTTCGAACCTGGCAGCATTCAAGCAAAACATCATCTATGCCTGAACAAAGTGTTGCGTGTTCTTCTGGCAAGATGTCTGCGGAAACCAAGGAGCCGCCAGTCAAAGGCCATCCTTCACCGTCTGCAGCTTACTCTTCGAACCCGTCGACGGACAAAAGCCCTCCAATGTCGTCTCTGGAGAGCATTGCGCGTCAGCACTTTACGGGTCGCTTTTTTTATCATCCACTGAGCTGGACCATGCAACATCTTGATGCAGTCAGCTGTTCTTGTATTTCACGCAACTGGGTGCCGCGCGCGCCCTCCGAACAGATAATGCCGAGCCAGCAAAGCCAAGACGCCCAGCTGAAAACTCCTATCAAATCAGCAGCAATTGACGCCATAAGGGAGTTGCTGATAGTATGACAATACCCAGAGGGGCAGCAGGCGGCTATACAGCAGCTATTGCGCGCGTACGGGTACTCTCAGCAAGAAAAATGTCTGCCCGACATGGGACCCTGCCTTGAGTTTCATTTTCGCCAACGGATTGTCGCACTTCTGGCAGTGGAAAGCGTTTTCTCTCATCAGTCAGCTTCTGTTGCTCACTTGAACTTGGATGATGTCCAAACACTAAGAAAGCATCAGATTTATAACAAAAAGAGCAACAAGATGCTGAACCGTCACCCGGATAATGAGTATCTGATTAACGATCTGGCGAACAGATTGCACCGAATTAAGCCCCCAAAGAAACAATACGATCCATACATTGTGGCCGGTTTGTTGCCACTAGCTCAGGATAAGCGTCGAGACTTTCTGGAGGATAAAGCTGGGGAGATGGTCCCGCAAGTGGAAAAGGCCATACAAGTCAGTCTCGGCACTGGGGATTCTTTCAACCACCTTCTAATTGACCTATAGGTCCATGTACTTGTCACAAGTCAAACTTGTTATCGAAGGTATATCTGGGCATATTCAGCTTCCTTCGCACCTAACCTTTTAGATATGCTTGATAAGCCCTCAGCACCAGTTTCTGTTTGTCCTCAAAAAGTGCGACATATCCAGATTCCCTTGGCTTCGCCTTCAACCGCCGCCAGAATGGTGGCAAAGGTACTTGACATGTAGGGATTTGAAATGCGCATGCCTGGTCCCATAGACTCGCATGCCCTTCGAGCTCGAGTGCTCCCAACACTTGCCATCGCATGCTCAACGCGTCGACGGCTCCAGTATCATGCTTTATTTTACTGCGATAAGATGCTATTTTGAGTTATGAAGACTTCTCACCAGGCCATAATTGCCGCGAAATTTACTCCCACGTTTGGCCATTTTTGTCAAAGTATTAGCTTGGAAAATGGAAGACGGATCATGACACAGAAGCACCACTGCAACGACCCAGTTTGGGGCTTCAAAGTAATCCATTGGGTCATGTTTACGGGTTGTATCAGGCTCGTTGGTTTGCGCAATACTAGAAGGAGGACGTAGCTCGCTTTACCAGGTGTAGCCCCTGCTAACACCTCTCGCAATAGCCATCGTATGTTATAGCTTTAATATTTTATTTTATAAATTTTGCGATCAATACTACGACCCGTTACTGGTTACAGTGTGAAACATGTCCTATGTTCGTCCAATAGGTCTACAAAGGGATTAATCTTACCACCAGCCATGGCCAGCTCAATTTGGCGATTTTGACTTAAACCCATAGATGGCTATGCAGCTCGCGAATGTTTAATTTGTTGCTCAAACGACTCCAACAGTCGCGGCAACAGTCAACAGTACCCTCTATAAAGCACTGAAAACTCCAACGTAGCCATTGGCGACCGCAGCTGACCGCAAAAGCATCCAGTGGAGATCAGCTTCCGCTCCAACCTATCAAACACTGTACGAGGTCGAGGTTTGCCAATCAGGTTACTTTCCGATGCTGTAGTGGGAATAGTGTATGCACCTATGTGCCGTGTCTCAGCCATAGGCGGCACAATGTGGAGGCGGAATTGGTCCGCCCCTTTAGTCCTTGCGAAGAGCCCAAGGCTCGTCCAGCCTGGCTTCTTCCGCTTTCTCACGAAGCCTTCCCTCTACTGCACATTCCAAATTTTGGCCATACTACCACGCTTTGTAGCTGGACAGACATTGCGCGCCACAATGGCTTCCGACACCTCTTCGTCACCAGCCTTGTCACCGCCCGGATCAAGGACCCGTGAGCCGATACTGACCCGGAACACAACGGAAGTCACACCTTTGTTGCAAAACGGACATTTTGGAAATGTGGCTACTGAGTACCGCGAGTCTAGTGGCTCGATCGAGGAGCGTCACGAACTAGCGAACCCAGACCACAGCACGACATTCGTGCGCGAGTTCAAGATCATCACCGAGTACACTCTGCCTCTAATATTGACCTTGTTTGGTCAATACATGATCAATGTGTCAAGTCTCTTTACGGTCGGAAAGATTGGACCGACCGAGCTTGCTGCAGCTAGTCGTGAGTGACACGTGATCCCGGCGTGAATACTGACTGCTGATCCTATATCACCCTGCAGTGGCAACCATGACATCAAACATCACCTGCTATGTCTTTGTAATGGGCATGGCAGCCAGCTTAGACACGCTGTGTCCTCAAGCGTATGGAGCGAAAAAGTATCACCTGGTCGGGTTGCACCTCCAGAGAATGGTTATCTTCCTTCTTCCCTGCCTGGTGCCTCTCATGATTCTGTGGTGGAATGGTGGTAAGCTCCTTGGACTCATCATTCCGGGCAAAGATTCCGCAGAGCTAGCCGGCTCATATCTCAGGGTCATGATTCTGGGCAGCCCTGCCTTTGTGATATTTGAATCCGGGAAGCGTTTCGTGCAGGCGCAGGGTCTGTTCCATATAACCACTTACGTCATTCTCATAGCCGCGGCATCCAACATTTTCCTCATGTGGTTCTTTGTCTGGCACCTCGGCTGGGGTTTCATCGGGGCACCAACAGCTTTGGTCATAACGCAGAACTTGGAGGCATTGTTGCTCGTTTTGTTTGTTCTCGTGACTGGCGGGCTCAAATGCTGGGGAGGGCTCAGCCGGAAAGCCTTCACAAACTGGAGTAAGAAGACGATAAACCTGACGTTATAATGTCGGTTGCTAATCAGTCACTTAGAACCTATGATCTCTCTGGCATTACCCAGCATGGTGATGATGGTGGCCGAGTTTTCCCTCATCGAAATATTAATCCTCACCTCGGGTCAGTTTGGTACAATCCCGCTCGCTGCCATGAGCACAGTAGCCACAATAGGGGCGGCCGTGTTTTACATTCCCTTCTCTGTTTCGGTGGCTGCCTCCACGCGTATGGGCAACTTGATTGGTGGCCAGCTTCTAGGACCTGCTAAAATCGCATTCAACGTGGTTAGTCACACGACCCTCGCATACTTGGACATTGCTTTTGCTCACATTTTGATGACTAGACCATTTTGATGACATCTTCCCTTGTTCTATTCGATTCCGCCATGTTGGCCGGCCTTCGGCACGTGCTGCCACGGCTGTTCACAAATGATGCACATGTTCTCGCCCTCGCCGAGTCAGTCATGCCAATGGTTGCTGTTATGCACATCTTCGACGGCATGGCAACTGTGGCGCAGGGAATCTTGCGAGCTCTGGGCTGGCAACAGTTCGGGAGCTATGCTAGCCTTGGTGGTTATTATCTCATAGCTATTCCGGTTTCCATGTCTGCAGCATTCGCTCTTGGGTGGCAACTCCATGGACTGTATTGCGGTTTGATTTCAGGATTGTTTTTGTGAGTCACCTTCACTCTTCTGGCGGAGCCTACCAAACTCGTGTGTCAGAAAACATGACTAATTTGCGTCGCAGTGTTTTTATTATTGATTTTTGGTGGTTGTACCGATCGAACTGGCAGAGCGCCGTTGATGCTGCTGATCGTAGAAATGACGCAGAGTGAAGCATCCGCGATACGCAAGTTTTGAGGGGCAAAATCAAATTGATGCCATCAATCTGTCTTTTTGGAGTCATTCTACTGTAATTACAATATTTAACGACCAAGAACAGTCCTCCAATGAGTGGAGAGTTCTTTACCCATCCATCTTGTTTTTGTATTGACTGAATGCATCAATACAAAAGTGTGGCCAAATCTTACAGAACTTGGGGTTCGTTTGTTTAGAAATAGTATAGGGCGTGGAAAATCATGGCGAAAGAGTGCTTCTATCCTGTAAGATGCTCTATTCTAAGAAATTTGGTACTCGAGATGAGCCACAGTCAGTCGAGACCGACTAGCGGGGGCCTAGAACATGGGCCGTTCGCTAGATGGACCAAACACGTGCTTGATGTGTTTAGTCAATAAACGCCACCGCTCTACACCAGGCGACTAGGTCAACTGTGGCTGCCTGAGCTGTCCAAAATGTCGGGGTCCGAGACGGACCGCATCGTGCCGCCGGCATGCGGATACCTGGCTGGCATGAACCGGTGCTAGGCATGAATTGTACTAGCTACCATTTGTCGTTCGATTTCTCGCAAGTGGCTGTCTGAAATGGCTGTGATATATTGGATATGGCATGCCAATGCAGCTGAGACAGCGTCAATAGTCAATGCTAGTCAACACACTGGAGTGCTCGTGGCTCGCTGCATCAACAAAAAAGGAATCGCCTCGTCAATGAACCATGTAGGCTTCATTCTGTGGCGACCTGAATGGCGCGGACAGGCTTTGCATACTCGTCTTGCTTGAGCTGGTGGCGGTGGTTCAATGATGATTGCCAAGCATTGCGATGAGCAATGGATATGTCGGATGGTGACATGAAGCTTCAGAGACTGCGCGGTCGAACCAGGAGCTCCTCATGCTCTTTTCATGTATAAATCCTGCTCATCCTTCCCTTTGTAGGCTCATCAAACTCATCTTCATCACTCAACTCCATCACGCAAACAACACAGCAGCTGCAATCGCAATTCATTCTGTCTTCACCCACCAAGAAAATGTCTTCTCACGTTGTCAAGGTTTCAGCTACCACTATCACCGCTACCTGGAATCCTTCAGTTCACGTGCTGGAGCTTCATGCTGAGGGTGAAAAGGGCCTTGTTGCACCTGTTCAATTCAAAGAGCTCCCATGGCTGGGTGGTCTTAAGTTCGAGCTGGTCGCCCAATACATGGGCCCCGGCCCCGTGAACATCAAGCCAACCCCTTACACGGCGGACTACAAGATGACGTACTACTTCGTATCGGATCATGGCCAGACTGTTCTTTTCGAGACCGCCAATGGTCTCAAGAAGGTTCCGATCATAATGGCCGGCGGCACGGGGCCTGCTGCACCGCCGACCGACGCTGGGGATGTCGCCAACACCGTCGACGTGCTGAAGCCCATTACCCTGGCTATTGAGGGCCCAGGCAGCAACATCATCAGCGCTGTCGCGCCCCCTAAACTGGAAAATCTCAAGTCTACCGTTCACATCGACGTCAACCCCGAGTTCATCAAGATTGTGTCCACAACTGCTGAGGATGGTCTCATTAAATGGGTCATTGCGTGGAACAAATTCCCCCTCGGAGACGGCGAGAGCCCCCAGCCCATCGAGGTCACCACCACCAACCTCTGGAGAGTTGGAACCGAAGTCCACAGCTCCCGTACCATTCAGCCTTATCTCGTCCACTTTGCAAACCTCCCAGTTGGCAACGGACCCAATGTCCCCATCAACACCAAAACTGGATAAATATCAACATCACTCAGAATGAAGCGTTTGGCACTAATGTCTCTCGAAATTTGAGCTCTTGATCGAACCTTTGATGAGCTCAAAAACGAGTCCTTGCGCGGCACTTGTGACAATCTAGGAGGGATCCGATACGATAGCAGCACGCAGTCTAGTGGACGAGGTGTTTTATCTGAGCCAATATTTCAAGTTTATTGAGGTTATCTCAGCGAATTTGTTCATGAATTTATTGATGATAGTTTAGTTCCACTCTGCTTAAATCTACGTTTTGTTCATTTCTTTTTTTAAATTTGGAGCTTCTATTGATGATTAATTTTCATGGGATTCGTGTGGCCACTTAACAGCGAGGCCGCTCAAAATTCGCCAATTGTTCGCCCATTTCATTCTCTTTAATTTATATTCTCCCAGTCGCATGAACCTGTTGATGCCATCCCAGAAGCCACAACTAAGACATTGCCAGCATATTAACGAAGCAACAACATCATTACCAAAGTAAGACAGGCAATGCAGAATCAGTAGCATATTAATTAGAGGCAGGTTAGTGCAGCTGAGCGAAAAAGTCTTCTGTCATGCAGGGGTTGATAATCCCAACAAGAACTATCTCACCCGGAATAAAGCGCAATGGGCGGAGTAGTCTATTTGCTAGCAATGCCTGACAAGCTTCGTCGCGAGTATTTATCTTATCCTTAAACCAGAGATAATGAAGCTCTTCATATCATAGGAAAGACCTCCGGGAACCAGATATTGATCAACTTGACCTATTTCCAGCCGCACCGCTTGCCAAGTAATTTTAGGAACGGACTTATAATAGCCCTGCAAAAGTTCCGATATCTCTGAGAGGCTCCATCAGATATTTTGAACCTGGTCGTATAAACTATCCAATAGGTCGTCACCGATTGAGACAATGATCAATACTGGAATGTAAGATTACGTGAGATTACGTTCTTGGCATCTACTCTTTACGAGGTATTCCGACACTAAGTCTGCCGCCACAGTGCACGTGAACTCAAAACGACGAAGCTGAAAAAAAGGACCATTCAAAGGTAGGCCATCACATTGATTGTGGTGGCGGTGCTGCTCACTAATGGAATGGGACTCGGAATTAACCAAAAAAAAAAAAAAAAAAAGACCCACGTGCCGTGTGCTCGACCTTCAAACAGTTTTGCTTAATTACCAACCTTGATATGTAACATCAGGTCGCAAAGGATAAGATTATGGAAATAGCTTTATCTTTGCGTTCAAATCACTGCGTCTTTGTGAAAGAATAGATTTGCATATTTAGGAATTAAATTATTGAGGAATAGACTTTTGTAAATGGGGATGCCGCGACCTTGGCGCGCACCATCCACGCGTTGACAGGAAACTTTAATGCCCTTAGTCCGTAAGCAAATGCAGCTTTAGATCATTTCGGGCAATTTGAAGAGAAGTTTCTGACCAGCATGGAATGTCGCTTTGCAGATCGTAATTGGCGCTAAGTAGGGGTGTCCACTCCGCAAGATGCTTCAGAGCTGAGAGGCAATGGGCTGAGCCATTGATTCAAAGACGCCACATGAGTAGAATTGCATATAAGTACTGCGAAGCAGAAGCCAGACTTCTCTATCCTTTATCCCACCTAAAAGTAACGCTTCTTCCTTCTCTCAATTTTGAAAGCTCAAAGTCAGCCCAGTCACATAAACACAACCTTTCATCCAATATGAAGTTCGCGCTAGCAATCCTTGTGGCCTTTATGGGCTCGGCCATGGCCGCCCCACAATGGGATTCAAGGTGCCCCCAAGGTGGAATCTCCGATTGCATGTTTGAGCAATGCCCGGCAACTGGTTGTACAGCAGGCAAAACCTGT
Source organism: Calonectria leucothoes (assembly GCA_002179835.1). Classification (NCBI taxonomy): domain Eukaryota; kingdom Fungi; phylum Ascomycota; class Sordariomycetes; order Hypocreales; family Nectriaceae; genus Calonectria; species Calonectria leucothoes. The sequence continues at coordinate 5,014 of NAJI01000186.1, read as the reverse complement.
TGCCCAAAGCCATGCGGAGGTAGCTGGGTATGTCATCATCTCACCAACACCGTTCCCTGCATCAATTGTATTGACCGAATAGTGCGTAAAACTTTGAGCATTCCCATTAAATGCAGCCGTTATTGGTTTATTATTAGTCATGGATGCGCATTAGTGGTTAATTTCTGTGTGGACACTGTCAGAGGATGTGCGGTGGAACTCCTCAACTAGATTCTAAGTCCGTCTCTGACATTGAGTGAATGAGACTTCACATGGGCTTAAAGGGAAATATTCAATGAAAGATATCATATCCTCTTCCTCTCCACATCACATTGTTTGTTCAACAGATTCCGCCTAGCACACGTTCCGTGACCACCTTCCAACCAAATCAACGGATATAACGGCAATATACGAGACCTCGGCGTTCACATATGGATGTGATAGATGACTAGAATGATAAAAATACAAAATTTCGGAGGGGGTTGTAATTAATGCAATGAGTTTAGTTTTTATTCTCTCTCGGCTCTGTATCCATCCTGTTATTCCCTAGTGTACATCTAGGTGGGCTAGAGTTATTTTATGCACAAGTCAGAACTGTTCATAATTTGTAAATGAAAAGTGGAGAGTCCAGTCAGAACACCATCGCATGAACCACGTTCCGATATTGGGGAAGCCTAATCCTTCTATCCAAGACTTGGACTATTGCTAAATTAACTATAATCCTTCAAGTTGATGTATGTAAAGGGAGAGTGAGTATCTTTGCGAGGAACCGTCACATCATTGATGAATACCAACGCAGCAACAACTCCAAAATAGCATGTGCGTCAAGAGATATCACAATTTGTACACAGAAACTGCTCTGGAGAAGGACTCAAGTATATTTAGCTCTTTTGGGTTATGAATAAGTCGAATTCTTGCATAAACTTACCGATATTCGGACCAAAACGACCAATTTGTTGATCTCTGTTCAAGTACGGTTTTGAAGACTGGCTTACCCTATATATCACCATATCAGAACTGACTCATGCGTACAATTCGATTATGCATAGGGAAGTTGTTATTATTCTCTTGCTGGATTTGTAAGTGATGGAAAGATGCCTGTTTCAACATGAAAATCTGCTAATACATTGAGCATACGAGTGCTTCGAGTTCATCACCGACTTGACATCAATGTTGTTTCACATTGCCAGCGAGATGCGTTCTCAATAATCCAGAAATCACCCGAGCCGGGAGATATATCTATTATCTTGTCAGCAATCGACAAGGGAAGATTGTTTGCATTGGATTTTAACAATGGCTGATTGACCAGCCTTGTGCAGGTTGCACAAAGTAAAGAAGAGCAGGTCGGATCGAATAATGGAGCCTAAGCCTTCAACCCTGCATTCAAATATTTCCGTTCAACAAAATTCCAGCTCAAAAGTCAGGAGCAGGAGAGGAATAATGGAAGCTACAATGCAAGTCAGTGGCTGGTGCTGGGAGAGCAACGTGTGATGGAATTGTCATCCGCTCGGACTAGTGTGGCTAAGTCGGTGGCTAAGTCGGTGGCTTAGGCCAGGCTAGGACAATGAGAGAGCGATGATCTAGGCAGCTAGGACTTGATGAGTGCCATGGGCCAAAATTGCGCGCCGTTAGCGTCTGCCATCAATCACTCTGCATCATAAACTACGTACGGCTCGATTTATCACAACTTCAAGATATGCTTTGATCTTGGTTGTGTTTTATGTCGCCCATCAGCTTTGCGCAATCATTCCAACTTTGATGCCCCCACCTTTCTCACGCCCTGACAAGGCGAACGCGACGCCGAAACCGTCAGACGCGCTTCAAGATGAAGGGAGTTCCCCTGAGAAAATAGAGGGCGCCTCGAAGCCCCCGATTTCTCAAGACTGCCCAAATCCGTTACTTGTGGGGAATATTATATCCAACCTGCAGGAGGACCGTTCTTGGGTCATTGAGCAATCCACTTCCAAGGGCGAGGTCTTGGCCGTTAAATACCCAGCGCAAGAGTGGGAGCTTGAGATGATCAAGTATGCTGCAGCGCATAAAGTTCTGGTTCCGACCCCCCGATATTGCTGTAACATCGTCGACGAGGACTGCTCTCACGGCCTTGCAATGGTGACGGACAGGGTGCCGGGCAAGACTCTTTTTGCGGTCTGGGATACGCTTACCGAAGCCGAGCAATCCAGCGTCAAACGTCAACTTCGCATCCAGATTGACCATATGCGGGCCTGCACTCAGGACACTATTGGGCGCCTATCAAGTCTACCCCACGCCGTCGCTTATCCTTTCCGCGAGTATGGATATTGTGGTCCTTTCTCCACAGAAAAAGATTTTGATAATTGGCGTCTTGAACACGCTCATATCGGCTCCATGTCCCGCTGTAAATGGAGCATCAGGCTGAGCCGCCAGCGACGCAAGTCTTCGGGTAAATTCGTACTTACTCATGGTAACCTTTCGCCGCGAAATATCATTATGCAAGGCAGTACCATTACCGGCATTGTTGGCTGGGAAGATAGCGGCTTCTTCCCGGAACATGTTGAGTATGCAGTTGCCATGGCGGAATTTGGCGACGAAATGAAGTGGTGGGCCGCCGCATTGCAGGATGTGCTGGAGCCCTGCTCTGAACACACGGTCAAGCTCACCAAAGCCGTTCGCAAACGACGGAGTAGGCGCCACGTTCAGAGAATTGGTCCTATGTGGGCTATCCTTCCCTTGACGTGCTGTTTTGTGCTCACGTGTTGTTGCTGTGGTCTACTCAAAGACTGACCTGACAATGAGGCGAAGAGGTCAGACACGGGGAAAGGCTGAAAGATTCCAGAGATGCAGATGGTTCTCAAGAAATGACGTTAATAAATATTGAGCTCATTATTTCCCAGAATCTCAAATTCTGTTCTGCTTTCATAACGATGCCCTTTGCCTCGAGTTAGAGGCCAACCACCGCGACGCAGGCAAGCTTACTGCACTCACGGGGATACCGCAGTTGCCCAGCCAGTATATTAAACCAGTCGAGCACTGGCTCAGTGGTTTGCCATGCATGTTTTTCTTTTTCTTTTTTTTCTTCTTTTCTTTTTTTAGTTTTTTTTTATTCTCGCTCACCGCCATGGGCTGGATCGTTCAAAGGCTAGGGCCTTTGCTGCATGTAGGCGTACATTCAAGCTACAAATAACTGCCAGGATCCGAAAAGCACAGACTGGTGGCAAATTAAAGGTATAATCGATAGGCCAAATACAAAAAACAAAACAGCTCAGTTTTTGCACAATTCACCACCAAGACAATACCTTTTCTAATTTAAAGCATATTTCTATATATAACTAAGAATATAATATTAATCCTTTATAATTCCTAATAAAATAACAAGCTACTTACATTTCTATATACTATACTAGCAAAAATAGCAAAAAGAATATAAATACTAAGATATTTTATATTTTACTATATTTTTTAAATAAGTATAATATACCCAAATAGAAAATATAATAATAATATATATTTGCCTTAAATATAATTAATATAATAATTTTTAGGCTTAGTATAGGCTTTATTAAATATCTTATTATTAAGAATAATTATAAATATAATATTAGAAAAGCTATTATAATATTAGCCCTTATTTAATCTATAGGGATATTATTAATAAAGAGACCTTATTATATTCTAATCTTCTACTAATATAATCTAAAGATAATTTAATAATTTATATAATAATTATTTAATACTCTAAAAATAATATTTAAAGATTTATTTTATATAAAAAAAAAGATATTTTATATTCTTTATAATTAACTTAAGGTAAATAGCAAAGTAAAAAACAATAAAAGAAATAATCTATACTATAAGGTTATAGTATTTCTATAGATAATAATATATAATAAGCCTTAATATAATATTAGCTATTAATTTTATATTAGCCAAAATATAATATTAAAAATATTCTATAAGCTTATTAATCTAATATATACTTTATATACCTAATTTATTTAGTAATTAAAACCAAAGAATCTAAGCCCTTATATTAAGTTAATACTAAAGTATATATAATTTAATAATATAATTAATACTATTAATAATATATATATTCTAGCTTTTATCTTAGTTTATTAGCAATAGCACTTTTAATTATATAAAAATATAATATTATAAAATATATTTATAATTATTAATTTTAAAAAATACTTTTTATATATATTTATAAGAATAAAGGAATTAATAAATAATACTTTATTAATTTAGATTATAATAATAAAAAACTTTAAGATTTTATTAGATTAGTTTTATATTATTAACTTAGGATTTAGATTTTATTAGGAAATAATTATTTTATATTCTTAAATTTTCTATTATCTAAATAATTAAAGAGATATTAAAGGGATTTTTAGTAATAATAAAAAATTATTTAATTTATAATATATTTATTTATATATTATTATTAAATATATTTTTAGATATTATAAGTAAAAATAAAAGATTATTTATATTAATATTCTAAAGTATTTTTTTATTAATTAAATTAAGATTATATATACTATAATAGGATTTTATAATTTTAAAATAATAAATAGAAAAGATCTAAGTATAGTATTTAAAGAGAAATAAGTATTGCTTATTAAAAAGAAGTAAGATATAATAAGGGCAATAGAATAATATATAACTTTAATTATATCTTTTTCTTTTAGCTTTAAAATATAAGATCTAATAGCTAAATGGGCTTAGGAGATTTTGGATATATAAAATTATTTCTAATATTATTATTATTATTAGGCTAATAATTAAGGCCTTATTATAGGGTTTTACTATATAATAAAGGTAATAAAGCTTTTATATATATAGTTAAGAGAGATATAGTAATTAGGATATAAATTATTACTCATAAAATCTTAATAGATTATTTAATAATAATATTAATATATATTATTAGAATCGGCTCTTAATCCATTACCGGCAAAACATTGGGTTAACCAGCATAACCCCAGCATAGCAGGATTAACCCCGCCTTACATAACCAGCTTATAATATTACAAGCTAAATAGGTAGCTAGCTA
>NAJI01000185.1:154102-207134 GCA_002179835.1 Calonectria leucothoes | reverse complement strand
TAAATAAAATTAAACTAAACTTATTTAAATTCTATAATTATAAAACTTTAAAATAATAATATATAGATAAAATAAGTTATATTATATAAAGTAGAATAAATAACTTTTAATATAATTTAATTATCTTAAATTACTATTTAATTAAACTTAATATAATACCTTTTTATAACTTATCTTTATATTACTTATTTATATTTAATATACTTAGTCTTTTTACTTATAAATAAACCCTTTACTTTAATTAGTTTATTATAGTTAAAAACTAATTAAAATATTATAAATTTAAAGAAAAGCTTTTTATTACCTTTATAGAAATGGATTATTACTTTAATTCTTATTATAGTTTATATTTATCTTTAAGAGTAAATAGGGTAAAATACTTACTCTTTTTATATAATAGGGATCTTTTTTTATACTTACTTATTATAAGTATAGCTAGAACTAAACCAATAGTAACTAAGTAAAATAAAAGTTTTAACATTAGTATAGTATTTACTACTATGTTCTTAATCTAGTAAGCCCCTTTATTAACCCTAGTAGCTACCCAATATAATATCTTTAAGAAGATTAAGACTTTATACTATAGTAAGGATATTACCAGAGAGTTTTAAAACAAATCTATCTTAAGCAAGCAATACAAAATTACAAAATTATATACTAGAGCTTTCTCTTACTCCCCTATCTATACTATTCTTAGTTTAATTCTCAATTTAACAGCCTTAGTAACATCTATAGAAAACACCACCCAAACATACCCCAAGATTAATAATATTAAATACAGGTTCCTAAACCGCTCTTATAGTATAGGTGCTATAGTGGGATTTAATGTAAATATTGAAAGTTAGGTATCCAAGAGTCTTAACAAGTACTCCTTTATAGAGTCTAGATATTTAACCAATGTTAAGTACTTCTATAACACAGTAATAACAGCCTTTATTATAAATATAAGCCACGGGTGGTTTAATATTAGGGAGACCCTATCCCATGGTATAAAAGAAGGTATTATTCTTCCTAGCCTTAGTAGAGATAATAAAATTGTTACCTTGCTTAGAAACCTATATAAAGGCTGTTATGTGTGGGGAATTGTTACAAGCCAGGTAGCTAACTAGTATTGCAACCTTAACATAATATTCTGCAAAATATTTTTTTAATAAAGAAAATTCAATATCAAGGTTTAGACGGGTGACCGTTTAATAAGTGTAACTCTTAATAAAAATAAACTTACACTGGCTGTCTTAGGACCTAAATGGAACGCTCTCAAAGATAACATAGTTTACTAAATTAGTATAGTTGTTTAGACGTCTACTTTAGCTATGTTCTCTCCACTTGGTAGCAGTAAATAAAGTTAGCTATTTGCTTAAGATAAAGATATTGGCTAACTGGGAATTATAGCATTAATCTTAAATATTAAGAGAGCTAAAATTATATAAGGAAATAAATTAGTCTCAAAATCTCTCAGTGATTAGAAAATAACTCTTTTTAGTCTTAAGTGTGCTATAGAAGTTATAGTTAATTATATACTAATTGGGTTTGCAAGTGCCTAATATATAATAGCAGGCAAAAGTTTTAGCTGTTAGAGTATTAATATAGTAGAAAGCTACTAGAGATTCAAGATTAGAGAATTTTGGTTTATTATCCTTGTATTTATTATTAACAGTCTACTGGTATCAGTTATTATTATTGCATTTTTAAGTCTAATTTTAAGCTAAGCTACTTATTTTAATCTAGCTAACCCAAAAGAACTCATCTTATATATAAGCCTATAGGGAGATTTAAACTATACATAATTTGCTAATAAAGTACCAGCTAATAATTCTATATTAAAGAATGCTAGGTTAATATAAATTAGATTAGTAGATTGCAAAATTAGAAGTAAAAGGCAAGCTGTGTTTTATATGGAATATAATATAAAGCTTGGAAATTTTGTTTCTATATAATTTATATATAATAAGTATTATACTTAGATAAATAAATTTAAAGTAATTACTAGATTTAATATACTAGCAAATAACTTATTAACATAGTATATTATTAAGGTCTACAGTTAATATTATTAAAGGCAGCTATTATAGCCAGTCCTATTTTTAATACAACATGCAAGTCTAAAGAAATGTAGCCTAGCTTTACTAGGTTACTAACCATAAAAGTAAAAGCTATAGTATAGCTAAAAAATTTAAACCCATTCTTTCTTATTTAGTATTGTATAATCTTGCAAAATCCGACTATAGTATAAAGTACTATTTTGCTTTTTCCCCTACAATTTAGCTTTTTACAACAATGTTAATTTATTATCTGTATATTTATAAAGACATTTTTAACTCTACTTTATAGTCGGATTTTACAAAATTATATAATAGTTATATTATAAAAGCCAAAAGTTAACAAGTCTTCCTACAATGTACTATAATATAGTATTAGTAAAGATAAATAAATAAATCCATTTTAGTATAATCTTATATAAGTATTTTAAGAAATAAGAGACTTTATTTTTCTATTTTTCCTTTTCTTCTTTTTTTACTATATGTTTTATAGTATACATTGTTATAAAAGTACTTAATTATGTATTTTTTAGTCCTAATTATATACCTTTACTAAACTAAATAAAGAAAAGAATTTCTATACCTATTTTCTATAAATATATTCTTTTTCTTATTACTAAGTATTAAAGGATTAGGTTTAATAGCTAGAAATATAAGAGCTAGCTTATTATAAAAGTAAATACTTTAATAAAAAAAATAGAAATTATATTTTAAAAGATATTATAAATTAATATTAATTAAATAATAGCTAGCTATTAAAATTAAAAGTTAAATTTAATAATAAACTAATTTAAGAGTTATTAGAAGTTTACTTAGTTAAATTACTTATTATAATACTTTATAACTTTATTTTATACTAATAATTTAATATATTTAATTACTAATTTCTAGAATATTAAGCTAAGGATAGTATAGATATAAATTAAAGCTTTAATTATTATAAAACTATTATTAAAGCTATAACTATAAGTATAGCTTATAATAAAATTATATTATATAATAATTTTTTAAGATTTTTAAATTAAATAGTAAGATTATTTAATTTTTTTTCTTTATAAGCCTATTTCTTAACTTTTTTACTAGACTTTAATTATAAATTTCTAATTTTCTTCTTTTTTTTCTTTATAAGTAAATTACTTACTTAATATATAGCCTTAATTTTATTAGCTTTTTAAGCTAATAGTACTTAACTTATAATTACCTTAAGAAATAATATAAAAATTAGTTTTTTAAAGGTTTTATATTTTAATTTAATATTATTAAAATTAGATTTTTATTTTTAGGTAAGGAGAGCTTAGTATTAATTTTATAAAAAAGAGAATAAGTTAATATAAAAGTAAGCTAGGGCTAATATAAAATAGGGTAAAAATAAACTTATAGTCTTTAGCTAAAGAAACTAATACTTATTAATATATTTTAGCTATAATTTTTAATTATCTTTAATAAATAAGTAAAGCTAATAATTATATAGTAATTTATATTATACCCTAAATATACTTAAGTATAGTCTTTAAGGCTTTTTATTATTTTATACCTTAGTAAAAAAATTTAACTATTCTTTAAAAAAGCTAAAAATATACTAATTAATCTTAAAAATTAGCTTTATTAATATAGGAAATTTACTTAGGTAAAGATAATAGATTATAAGCTTCTTTTAAAGCTAAATCTTATATTATTATCCTTAGAAGATAGTAAATTTATAAATATAAATATATTATTTATATAAATTAAAGCTCTAACTATAAAGAAATAAGTTTAGCTAATAATATAAACTCTTAATATATAAGAAAATATAAATACTATAATTATATAAGTAATAAATTATAAAAAGTACAAATTTATATTACTTTAGTAAGTATATTAATTTAAGATAAAAAATAATTTTTAGTTTAAATTATTAGTTAAATAATAAGTTAATAAATTAAGAATATTATACTTAACTAATTAAAAAATTTATATATAAGTAAATTTTAATTTTCTTTAAACTAAATCTTTAACTTAATATAAGTAATAATATTTTAAATAAAAATAATACTATTAGTATTATTATTATAAGCCTAAAATAGGATTATAAAATAAATATATATTTTTTTAATATAAATAACCTTAAAAGCAATTCTTAAGACATTTTTAAATATAATATTAACTACTTATTAAAATAATATATAATTAAGAAATTTAAAATTTATTAAAATTAAAAAAAGAACTTTATTTACCCTAAAGTAAGTAATATCTTTCTTTGCTAAGCCTATAATTTTATATTTCTTAAGGCTTTTATTTTACTTATATTTTACCTAGAAAATTATATTTTTTATAATATACTAAAGATAAATTTACTATTAAGTAAATAAAAAAATAATAATAATAGTATTTTTAAGTATAAAATTAAAGTTAGTAATAATAATTTTTAATAAAAAAATAAAATTTAAATATTTAGTATTTTAAAGTTAAGTAAAAAGCTAAGTAAAGATATTAATATTCTTTTAAATAGTAAAGTTAAAGGCAATATTAAAGATTATATAAAAGCTTATTATACCTATAATCTATAATAAAAATATATTAAAATAATTAATTTTATATATATTATTTATTATAAGAAATTTTAAATTATTTTTTTATTACTTTACTATATTTTTATATATTTAAAAGACCCTTTAAATCTTCTTATTTAATACCCAATTAATAGCCTAATATAAAATTTACTTATCCTTATAAAAAACTACTATAAAAGCTTAAATAAAAATAAAGAAACTATACCTTTTTTAATAAAGCTTTTTTTAAATATACTAAATATTTTACTTAATAATCTTAACCTTAAAATAAAAGCTAGTAATTTAGTAAGTAAATTCTTATACTATATTAATAAAAAAAACTAAAATATTTTTAATAAATTTTTTAAATCTTTAATAACTAAATTTCCATTAACTTTCTTAGTAAAATTAAAAGACTTTAAATTACTACTAAATTAAAGAATAGTAATAATAAAGATTATTAAATTAAAAAAAATAATAAAATAATTTTAAATTCTAGAAAATCTTAATATTAAATAAGCAATTTATTTTCTTTAAAAAAAACAATATATATTCTTACTTTTTTAGTATTTTTTTTTAATTAACTTCCAAAATAATATCCAAAATTAATATAAATAACCTAGCTACTATTAAAGGCTATTACTCTTTTACTTTATTTTTATAAAATTATAAAACTATAATTAGCTAATATATTCTTTAATACCTTATAAGTATTATTAATATTATTAAAAACCTAGTTTAAAATATAAAAAAGCAGCTCTATATTAAATAAAAGCAATAAAATAACTAAATTAAGTATAAACTAGGATATTAACTATATAATTATAGGCACCCTTTACTATTATATATACTATATACTATAAATTATAAATATATACTATAAATTATAAATATATACTATAAGTGGCTTTTTAGTTGGGTATTATATTTATAGCCTTATATAATAATAATAAATTAAGGTCTCCTAGTTAAAGAAATTAATTAAAGAGAATATATATATAAAATAGCTGTAATAATCCTTTTTCTAATTTATATTAGTAAAGGTGTATAATTGGGACTAGGGGGTGCATAATTAGGTACTCTTGCCACAGAAGTAAAAGAAAAGCAATTATATTAATTTAATCAAGTCTTGTAATACTATAATTAAAGAGAGAAAAAGGAACTCTACCCCTATTAGAGAAAAGGAACTTTATAAGGATTAAAGTAGGCTTTAGTAGGGCCAGAAAAGGAACTCTGGTAGAGTTTCTTTAAGACTGGTTAATGTAGGCCTGCTGCCTGTGTATGCCCTGCACATGTTGATGCATTGCCATCATCCTGATCTGCTCCTCTGTGCCTGCCCTATCCGTTGTTGCCCTGCTCGCCCCATTGCCCTCTGCATCTCTGTCGGCGGCCGCTCCGCTTGGCCGGCCAACTTCAAACCACCCGCTAGCCACTCGGCTTGGGAAAAACCGCTGACAATGAACCCCGCTTCTCCACGGCACCTCGCGCTCCTGCATTAACTTTCTCTGAACATTTCCTCTTACTTCCCACTTATTCTGCCATCCATAACCCGTTTGGCAATACTTCTGAATCCCTTAGTTAAATCGACTAATATATAAACATTGCTTACATCAACCCAGTATATCAGTTATTTAAAAAAAAAAAATTAAGTAAGGTTAATTTTATAGTTACTTAAAGTTACTTTATATACCTTTATATTAGCTAGGATAATATAGGGCAGGTATAAAACTGCTGCCTTAGCACAAGCAAAGGCATAGACCTAACATTATTCTCTAATTAAATATAATTTCCAGAGTGGTAAAGCTCTGCAAATCTAGAGGTTCGGGATAGTAAAGCTGTTGGGCTATCAAATTCTACCAAGATTCCAGCGTTAAGCACAGCGACACGGTCGTAACAATGAATGAGTCTAAGCCGATGTACCACGGCTAATACAGTATGTGTCGCAAATTCGGTGTCTATAATATCTTGGATTGTATCTTCGGTAGCGTTATCAACACTACATTATTGAAATATACATTAGCATATAGCAAAAATCAATATATCATGGAGCATGACTAGATAGGCTCTCTTATTATTACAACGCGTTGTAAAGACGAGTTATCTCACTCATTCACCAGCAATCTCTTTAATGAACCTGTGCAACAAAAAAGAAAAAAAGCTTACCTGCTCGTGGCTTCGTCTAGAATGAGTATTTTGCGTCTTCGTACCATGGCACGCGACAGGCAGAGGAGCTGTCTTTGGCCAGCCGACCAAGAAGTTGCATTCAACTCCATGTCTAGGCCGCCTTGATCCTTCACTGCGTCCCAGAGTCCCAGCTTACGAAGTGCGGCAATCATGTCATCGTCCGATGCATTTTGGAGCGGGTCGATGTTGAACCGGACATTGCCAGGCATGATGAAGGGTTCCTGGGTAACAACATTCATTCTCTGGCGCACCTCGTCGCGGCTGTGCATTGACAGATCGACACCGTCAATGGAAATGCTTCCTTTCTGCGTCTCTACCATGCGCAGAAGAGAAAGTGCTAGTGTTGTCTTGCCGCTTCCTGATGGGCCGCAGATGGCAATCTTCTCACCTGCTTCGATGGACATGGTGAGGCCTTTCAGTACGGGAGCTGACGTCATTCTATGTAATATCACGTTAGCATGCAATTTCCCATTAAGCGCCTGGTGAGTATTTGGTCTTGATTCTGGGAGTTCAATGACTTACGAGTGTCCGGCTTCAAACTGAGAAAGCTGAATCGCTCCGACAGAGGGCCACTCGACAGGAAGTGGCTGGACATCGCTGGCCTTTTCCTCGGGTTCAGTGGTAGCAACATAGCTCTTGATTCTGGAAATAGCTCCAATAGAGGTTTCCATCAGAGTCCAAAATCGAATAAGCAGCATGAGGCTGCTGTTGAACGTCATGACCATGAGCAAGGCCACTCCGACCGCTCCTGCATCAAACGAATCGCGCATGAAAACTATCATGGTCATCAAGGAAATGGTGACTATGGCTACCGTGATATCCAAGACGAATTGGAGACATTGCTGGATGCAGCTGAGAAGATAGAAGGGGCGCTGTGAAAAGTTGAGCAATGACACACACGTGGCGTCAAATGCGGACTGCCAGCCAAATGCTCGAACAGTGGCCGCTCCGCTCACCAGTTCTAGGAAGTGTGTGTAGAGGGGAGCCTTGGCTTCGATATCCAGAAGCCTCAGCTGTCGGGATGTCCTGAGGTAAAACTTCTGCAGCATGTAGACAAGACCTGCCACAAACGGAATGGCGATGGCCAGGTACTTGGCGTATGCAGCCAATATGATGACCTGAGCCGCGCAGGTTCCAGATGCTGTTTTATCACTCCATCAAAAGCTATTCCAAGAATCTGTCAATAAGAAGACTTACCGGCAATGAAGTTGAGGGCTTGCATGGGGAGATCCATATCGATAAGGTCCATATCTCTGCTAAATCTATAATCGTCAAGATTCACCATTAGCATTTTCATATGAAAGCGTGCAATGTTTCTGGAACCTAATTGAACTGAAAATGAATCAAGGAGAAGATGTTGCACTTACCGATTCGTAATGCTGCCGATCTCAATATGCTGAAAGAAGCGTAAAGGTGCTCTAGTAAAATATTAGTACTTTCGTCTCAAACGGAGATTGAATAAAACATTACCTCGTTGTAGCTGTCAAAACATCTTCGTGTAGTTTGATTGACGAACGTGAAACCATATTGATAAACATGAGCCTTTTTTTAACCCAGGTCAGTGTCTTGATACTGAGCAAAAGCACGGGGCTGCCTACCAGCAGGCGGTAACCATGAAAAAGACACCAATAACTCCGAGGAACACGTATACTCCAAGATACATGCCAAGCTCGGCGTTGGGGTGCTTTTCATTCGCAGCTGTCCACCGGTCCACCCACACAGCTGGTTTATTATGGGTCAGCAGAAGGTCTATCGTCCACGGTTTGCTTTCTTGAAGAGATTTAATGCTGAAGCTTACTTGGAAACTGACGGCAGAAGGCCCAGAAAACGACGGCCACGAAGAAACCGATAACAACAGGGAGCCCTGTTGATTTGAGATAGTATGTGTAGTCAGAGTAGTCGCCATTCTGTCTCTTTGGATCATTACTCGCCTCCTCATTCAGTGTCGGTGAGGCTGTGCCGGAAAAAGCCTCGTCTTCGTCATTGGTAGAGAAGCTTGGAGCAGGAACCTTCTTACTCGATTCCAAAGGTTCTTCAACCAGTGAGTCTGGTGGTTTAACTTTCATGCTTTTAATGTAGGCACTGCTGGACTTGAGTTCTTCTAGTCTACCATCCTCGGCAATGCGACCTTCAGCTAGAACAACAATTTGATCTGCATACTGCAGGAAAAGGTCTATGAACAAGCCAAATATGTTAGTAGTTGACGATCTTGCTGTTTGATACATTGAAACTTACTCGAATGCGTGGCAAGAACAACGGTGGTGCCCATTGTTCGGAATATGCCGGTAGCCTCGAAGAGACGTGAAGCAATTCTTCTGGTGGCTGTGGCATCGATCCCACCGAAGACATCATCAAGCAGAACCGCTTTGCATCTTGAGTACAGGGCTCGCGCCAGCCCCTATTCTTGTTGGTTATTTCCCTACTTAAAAGCAAGCTTGAAGATTTGGGGACAACTTACTATTCTTTGTTTCTGCCCGCCACTCAACTTTAGGCCATTACTGCCCACGGTAGTCTTGTCTCCCATGGCAAGTCGAGCCAAATCGTCTTCGAGTCCACATGCCCATATCACTGTCGCATACCAATCTTTGTCAAATACCGCGCTGCCAATAATATTCTCGCGAACAGTAAGACTCTGAAGCCAGGGAGTTTGAGAGCAGTATCCGACTGTGCTCATCTTCCGCTCAGCGCGACCCTCACCCGCCAAGGTCTCTCCAAGAATACTCCCCAAAAGGGTCGACTTTCCACTGCCTACCGGCCCAACAACTACAGTAAAAGCACCATGATGGATACTGAGATTGATATTGTGCAAAATGGGGCCGTCTGGACCTTTCCAACCAAAACTCTGGCAGTGGAAGTTTACGAGTTCACCTTGTGAATGCGGTTCAGCAGGGGACCTCTCCACCTTGCTCGGCATTTCATCCGAAGACTCAAGATTCTCCAAATGATTCGCAGAGGACGGGACGCTGCAATATTCTTGCATTCTATCAAAGCATCCCATGCACTGGACCACAGCAGGTATTGATTGGATGAGGGTCAGGACTGGAGTCGTAAGTAATGACACCAGGGACAAGGACGTGAAAGCTTTGACAGCGAGCAGTGAATTATCTTTCCGGACGACGGCAATTATGCCGTATAAAGTAAACGTCGCTATCGGAGCAAGATCGACCGGGGCCTGAGCTGCTTACTGTCAGCAATCCTTCATACTGTTGGTCGTTTTATAATGATCGTTTATGCTCACAAAGAACAATTCTCCAAATGAGAAGCTTTCGAAAAGCACCGGATGCCATTATTTCGGCGTGACGAAGTCCTTGAATTACTGATGTCATTTTCTCAGACAATCCCAACATCTTCACGGCTTTGATGTTTTCCAACATATGCGAGGTGAGGCGGAGTCGATCTTCAACCTTTTCTACCCAGAGTCTTTGAGCAGTGCTGGTAGAAGCTGAAAGTGGGATAGTGGCTCCAATAAAAACTGGTAGACAAAGATATGAGGTCAGCGAATTCAAGGTAGCTCTAATCAGAAGTTTACAACACAAACATACCAACAATGATAACAAGGGGCATGATACAAGCTACACCAACCTGTCTGCCGAGAAGATAAGCGGCAATTATGACTTCAATACAGCATGCCCATATCTCATGGATGTATCTAAAGCCAATGGCAATACGCTCCACATCAGTTCCCATTAAAGTGATGGCTGTGATTTCACCTAGGTCTACGGCTCTGGCTCGGACCGTCTGGCCATGAATGAGCTTGATCAGCCCGCCGCGAAGGCGAATAACAAACCGAATTGTGCGGTACTCGTATAGTGCAGTCGAAACCTGGAATAGGCGCGATCAAAATTAGCGCCAAATTTTGTGAACATGGCATTGCCCCTATTACAACTTACAGCCATTCCAATGTAAGCGAGGGCGGTCGCGCCAATTAATCCTTTACCAAAAGCCATTGAGGCATCTTCGGAGCCAACCCAGCCAACTATTGTGTTGATGAGAAATGGCTGACAAAAGGTGAAGCCGGTGAGGCATAGGCGCGGTATTACGCCAGAGAGGAACGGTCCGATATATGCTTTCAGACAGACTAGAAACAAGGCATACTTGGCCGATTTGTCGGCTGAGAGTTTTAGTATTAGCAAGGTCAGTAGCCAGTTGTTTTGTAATTCAGTGCTAGCAAATATCAAGTTTTGACATACCTGTACTCACCCAGGCCTCTTGTAGTTTCCGGCCAATGATACCACTGTCCAGCTTTGGGTCCAACTCTGGCAAATCACTGACGGCAAGAATTTGTGTATACCCGCGACGAAAGGTCGTAGATAGCCAGGCGAAACTCGCTTGTTTCCAAAACCCACTAAATGGTTCAGGAGTGTCTGGCTTTTCAGTAGAGCGAGTCAGGATCGAGTCCTTTTCAATAGATTCGACAATCAACGAGATGATGGCGAAGGCCAAGCTTAGCGATAGCACGATGCTAACATTTCTTGCTTGGGGAACAAGCCACAATGTTCTGACGCGAACAACATCTGTCAGAGATCGGGCAGAGAAGAAGAGAACAAGCCATGTCGAAGGTCGGAGGGAGCGGCAGTGATTCATGTATGACAAGAAAAGCGCGCATGAAACCGACAGAACCTGTAAAATATCGGCAGCGAGCGACGCATTGCTACGTTTATGACGCAACTCAGATGCTCTCAGGGCAAGAAAGGCGATTTGGCAAGCGAGCAGAGCGCAAATAACAACCTAGGTGAAATGCACATTAGCATCTGCGAAATAAGAACATTATTCACCGTGGGATGCATTCTTGTTTTAATCAATAGCTACGTGGACTTACCAGTTTAACAAAGAGTAATGCCGACCGCTTTACACACTGGTGCGCTCTCCAAAGGAGCAAAATTGGCAATGGGAGCACAACCAGGAATAAAGCTGAGGGCAAGCAAGCCAAAATTAGATCTTCGAATTTTATCGTAAAGTCGAAGGCACGACAGGCATCATTCACGCGCGGGCCGAACGAATCGTCGGCACCGCCTGGACAATTCGTTACCAGATCCATGGCTCAGATGGAACAACAAATCGGCTGCAAGAACGCTGCAGATATATATATCAACAATATTCAAGTACAAAAGGGGCCGGCTTAGTTGAGCATCGTGTGCTAGCGCACCATTTCGGAATCCGAAATCTTGCTACCCACGCGCGCAACTCCACTCCAGGCCCGCCGACTGATCCGCGCCGCGTGCCGATCCAATCAGAGCTGCAGTGCCAGCGTGCAAGGATCAGCAAGGACCACAGTCTACCAATCAATACCCTTTCCGTTGCAGGGGTATCTGCTCGTATCGCACGGAGTTGGCTCCGGACACATTGAGGCTTGCAAAAATCCCCTCCCTTGTTTCCACACATGAGGAAACCAAACATGCCACCACAAGGCGCCTTCCTCTTTCACGTCTTTTAAGAGGGGACTAAGGACCCGGCATGCATGGGCCCATAACTTTGAAAAAGAAGGCGGAGCAGTGTGTTATGCGGGCCCGATACATTCGACAGCAGACCACACTCCAGGCTCTGGATTTTATCTTACAATAACATATTAACCTCTTTCTTCACGCTTTAAGAGGTAGTATACTAACTATTTATTTGTACAAAAAGCTAGAGTTGACGCGTAATGGATGGTAACAAGATGGTGATGTCGTCATCCGCCACAAACATACCCTATAGGGGTTCGTCATCATTCCCCATTCAATCTAGAAGCTACAGCATGGGTATTGTGACGTAGTAATCTAGGAGAAAACGACCTAAAATAATACTAATGAGAAATTCCAATTTTCAAATTTTAAAAATCGTTACTGGAGCATTGCTACAAAACGAGTCTTTCATATACCAAGTGGAAACAGTCAATGAGGTTCGACTCAACCCAGGCCAGAAAAAAGCAAGTTGATTTCCTCGCTCTCTTATTTTAGGCTCACTAGCGTTAGATTAAGGTTCGGGCTATCTAGAGCTTCAAACACAACGGCGAATCAGTTGGCTTCGCTTCGAACAATACGTCTAGTGCTCGCAGCAAAGACTGCCCCACCGCCTGTGCGTCGTTCTCGTTGAGGATGGATGTCCAGTAACACATTTCCATGAAAATATCATCTCCTGTATCAGAGACATAAATGGATATAGCGTACTGATGGAATGCTAATTGTCAGAAATAAATTCGGCAAAGAGTGACAAAAAAGACATACCTCATCCACCATGAAGGCATCAACTTCGTTGAATTGGACTGCACTCTGCGTGTAAGGCGCCTGCCTTGTCACGCGCTGCATGTTCAAGAATGTGTTGTACAATGGTCCTTGGGCTCCGAGTGCCGCTCTAATCTCCTCAACAGAGCAGTTCTGATTCTATAGTTGAGGTTAGACTTGGAGTTCAATCAGCTGATGAAATTATGAAAGAGTGACTCACAATCAAGGTCTCCGCATAGTTGGACTGCAGCTCGCGCAACATAGACTTGAGAGAGCTATGGCTGCGAGGTTTAACTGTGCATGGCAACAGATTGATCAAGGGGCCTAAGATTCTGTCAACCTCGAGGAGAGGCGCGTCACGCCCGGACAGCATAAACCCAAAGCTCACATCGTCACTTCCGGTAAAGTGGCGTAGCACCAGAGCCCAGGCAGTTTGAAAGAGGTTGGCCGTAGTGATAGCCTGCTCTTTGCAGAATGCTCGAATTTTGCTTGTTCTGTCAACTGGGATAGCAAGGCTGGCGAATGATCCGCTGATGCGGGGTGGCGATGAAGGTGTAGTGAGAACTTGGCTTGGCTGTACGTTGAGCAGGGACGGGAAGAAGCAGGGCTGGATACCGCCCAGGTGAGTCTTCCAGTGGTTGATGGCTCTTGTCCGTGGCAAGTCATCAATATATGATATAAAGTTTCTGTAAGAAGCAGCTGGTGTCTGGTCAAAGGCAACGCTGCCACCCTGAATGCTGGAGTATGCGACTTGGAGGTCATGCCAGAGTACAGAAATGCTTACAGCATCATAAAGAGAATGGCTGATCTGTAGCTGCATGAACACGCGGCCACTGGGCTCGGCCTCTGCAAGAACCATGTGATGATGTGGTACTTCGCCTTCTGGCATGTCCGGGGAAAGGTTGAAGATGGCTCTCACATCATCCGATGGTGCAGCCTTGATGAAGGAAACAGGAGCTGTGAAATCCTTGAGGACAATCTGGTAGTAACGACCAGTATTCTTTCCGGCTTTGAAGACAGTGCGAAGTATGGCATGTCGATTGACAACCTGTTTCCAGCTTTCTGCGAGGTCTACCATCTGAGATGATTCAGATTGAGAAGATACGCTGACCTCGACTATAAAGCTCGCGTACCATGCGTTCTTTTGTGTTGTCTGGATGCTGAGAATGCTATGTTGCATTGGCGAAGATGGGTAAACAGCTTCAATGTTGGACAGATCAAACCCAAGGTCGAGATCGCAATTCTGAGATGTCACTAAGGCCGTCTCTGGAAGACTTTCGTCACTGACTTTCAGCCTGGTGTCGTTGCTCGTAAAACGAGTACATCGAGGAGCGAGGGCCGAGATGGTGGTGTATTGGAAGATGTCTCTCACCTTTACGGTGACACCCTCAGCACGGCAACGAGCCATCAGCTGCATTGCTAGCACAGAGTCACCAGCAAGTGAGAAGAAGCTCTGGTCCATGCTGATGGTCGCTGGGTCAAGGTGCAACAAGGCTCCCCAGAGACGCTGGAGCATTGCCTCCATGTCCGAACTTGGCGGAATAATCTTTGGTTGCGAAGATGTCGTCAACGCTGCATGAAGTTCTTGGTCCACGGATTCAAGCCATTGGTTGATGAGCCGTCGGTTCGTTTTGCCAGAGGGAAGCTTGGGCACGTTGCGGACTGGTATCCA
Source organism: Calonectria leucothoes (assembly GCA_002179835.1). Classification (NCBI taxonomy): domain Eukaryota; kingdom Fungi; phylum Ascomycota; class Sordariomycetes; order Hypocreales; family Nectriaceae; genus Calonectria; species Calonectria leucothoes. Next base: position 192,508 of record NAJI01000185.1, on the reverse strand, counting down.
GAGACCGGGCACCATGTGCCGAGGCAAGCTCTTCGTTACGGCCTCTCGGATGCCTGCAATTTCATCCAAAAGGTCGGATCTCCTGCCCGGATCCTCAATCATGACAACGTCACTGCTTTGGCTGGATACCAGATCTCCAAGTGACAACAATGTTACCAATCTTTGTTTGAGTATTCCAGAGCTGGGTACTGCCGACATAACAGCCTCAAAAGTAGACCCAGCCTTTTCTGCAATCTGACACTCGACTTCCCCAAGCTCAATTCTTTGTCCGCGGATCTTGACCTGGACATCCTTTCGTCCCATGTAGTAGATGCTGCCATCCGAAGTCCAGCGGGCCAGATCACCAGTTTTGTAGAATCGGCTGGCTTCATCTGAGCTATCAGCCCAGGAGGGCGGCTCCATGAATGCTGCCTTGGTTCTCTCTGGATTATTCAAGTAACCCCTTCCTACGATAGGACCACTGACCACCAGCTCACCCACAGCACCAGGTGGGACCAAAAGTTGATCATTTTCAGGATTGACAATGTATAGCCGGGACTATAGAGGCTTTCCGATCACAGTGCCTCGTGCGCCTGCCATAAGCAGCTCGCTTCCCGTAGAATTGATGGCACACTCACAAGGTCCGTATGAGTTGAAAAGACGAACCTTGTCAGTCCATTTGTTGATAATGTCGTCGGTCAAAAGCTCGCCTGCCGTAACTACTGTTTTCAAGTACGGTAGCTGACTGGGCTCCAGGGTGCGCACCACGGTCGGTGTCAACTGAGTGAATGTTGCCTGTAGCCTGTTGAGTGCCGCCGTGAGATCTCCAAGGCGGTCCTCTTCTGAAATTATGCAAACGCATGCGCCGTGCGTGAGAGCAAGCACTGTCTCTCCGATGCTGACATCAAAGGCATAAGAGGAGAAATGAGCGACTCTGGATTCGCCATTCATCCCAAAGGTACCAAAGCCTCGCGAGGATGCATACAAGTTACGGTGCTCCAGGATAGCGCCCTTTGGTGTACCGGTACTACCGGAGGTGTAGACAATGAAGGCTTTGTTGTTGGGATTCACGCTTGTTGTCGGCGCAGAGGTCTGCAGCGGAAGCTTGCGCAATGAATGCTCTGTAACTAGAACTGTCTGGAGACCGGTTTGCGCCATGAGAGAAGCTTGCGCAGATGAGCAGAGAACAAACGGCGCTTGGGTATCATTCAAGATTGTCTGCAACCGCTCCAGGGGATGCGCTGGTTCGAGTGCGGCACAGGCCGCGCCGGATTTGAGCACAGCAAGCATAGCGACAATTGCCCAGATGGATTTCTCAAAGCAGGAGGGGATGATGACTTCGGGGCCGGCTCCGAGTTCCTTGAGATGATGGGCTAGCTTGTTGGCCATATCATCGAGTTGACGGAAAGTGAGCATGCATTCTTCTGAGACAATGGCAGTGGCATCTGGTTTCAGAGAGGCTTGATCTGCGATAACATCGTGGAGACATCGGTCCTCTTCGACCAGCGGGTCATTGTTCCAACTAGAAATCAATGCTGTATCGCTGTCAGTACAGAGCTGAAGCTGGCCGACAGTCTGTGTAGGGTTGCTAATGAGGTTCTGAACAACGGCTAGGACGAGGTCAACAAGTCGATCGGCTTGGTCGGCCGACAGAAGAGATGTCCAATAATTCATAAGGATGAGCATAGAGCTCTCAAAGTTTTGCACGTCAATGCTCAGCTCATACTGCATTCACACAAATCTCATTAGCATTGTGTACGATGGAGCTTTTGCATGATGCAAAGCGAAGTCAGAAGTTGATCATGAAACACTTACTTCTGTAGGGTCATGGAAGACACGACTGCGCAAATCGATAGTTCTGTGAGCGGTCGAATCCTTGGGATCGACAAAGAATTTTGTCACTCCTTTTTGTACATTTACAACGGTGTTGAAAAGGCTGGTAGATTGTCCAGTCCCACGAGCCGCATGGAATATTTCCTTGAGAGAACAGTGTTGATGAGGCAATGCATTGAGATAAGAGTCGTTTGCTTCTTTGCAGAGCTCGATGAGGGTCTTTGACTTTTCAATCTTCGCATGGAACACCAGCATGTTGATGAGTGGGCCCATGATATTGTGGACATCAGTGACAGGAGCATCACGGCCTGAAGCAAGGTAGCCAAAACACACTGATTCAGCGCCAAGGAACGAACCCAAAACGATCGACCAGGCTGTTTTGAAAACATCAGCGACAGTGATGTCGTGGTCCTCGCACAGGCGAAGCAGTGCGCCTGCCTGATCCCCTTGAATCCATCGCTCGACAATGCCATCTTCGGTTGGCTTGGATGATGCGGCGGTTGTCAAGACTGGAAAGTGAGAAGGAACAGATTCATTGAGATAGGATTTCCAGAAACCTAATCCAGCTTCCTTTGGCTGCCGTTGGATATAGGAAATAAAGTTGCTGTATAGGGGGGGCTCAGTCGTAGAGAGCAGATCATCGTACGCGAGGCATACATCTCGGAGAAGCACACGCATGGACGAGCCGTCGTCAAGTGCGTGAGTCATAGCTAGATGGCAGTAAACCACACCGGAAGGAAGCTTGCAGATGGAGAACCGGTATGGCGGACCGTGGCTCGCATACTCATTGACCTCTGTGGATTCAGTGAAGTCTTCGAGGCGATCGCACTCTAGCTTCAGAACTGGCACAGTGACACGATCCAAGACAACCTGAAGCATGCTGGAACCGTTATAAGCCCCCTCCACAAAGACTGAACGTAGGGCTTGGTGTCTCTGGGCCACCTTGCTCCAAGCCTGCTCCAGCCTGTCAACGTTGACCTGTTCGCTTGATTGAACCAGAACCTCGAATAGTGCTCGCACATGATAACGATCTCGGGACCTTGCTTGGCTGATTAGGATACCTTCCTGCATTGGAGAGCAAGGGAATATATCTTCAATGCCAGTATTGGTTCCATCGAGATGCAAGGTTGACACACAGTCGTTGACAAGTTGATCAAGCTGCTGCTCTTCCTTTATCGCTAGTAGCCCGAACCGACCTGGAGTAGCTGTCGGCAAGTCCACTGCTCCGGCGGTAGCAGCATACTCTGCAAGTTTGCGGATTGTTTTAAGCTTGAAAATATCCTGAACAAAGATATTGATGCCAGCGTCGCGAGCCCTTGAGACGGCCTGCATTGCTGATATGGAGTCGCCTCCTAGGCCAAGGAAACTGACCGTCATTCCTATGCTTGCAGGCTCACATTTCAACACGTCGGACCAGACCTGCAAGAGAGCATTTTCGACCTCGTTCTCGGGAAGCTCCAGAGTCGATGCTGTGTCTGAGGCTGACATCAGCTTTGTTTGGTTGTATGTTTCTTCGTCCATGGCGTCTAGCCAGGCTTTGACTGTGCGTTTGTCGAGCTTTCCGGAGGTGAGCAGCGGCATCTTCTCCACCAGGACCCATAAAGTGGGAAGCATATGCTTTGGCAATTGCCTTTCTAACTCGGACCTAATCTGCCCAAGCTTTACGGTGGCATTTTGCGTTTGGCCTGAGCCGGTGATGACGTTGAGCGGTTGGTATTGGGCGCTTGCTGTGGGCCTGTCTTCTTGAAGCGATGCGACTGCCACAAGACGACCTTTCAATGGGCCCTTGAGAGGAAGGTGGGCCATGGCATGCTCAATGAGCAAAATACCAGCCATGTTGCTGTTGATGTCGTCAAGCTCGATACGGTGGCCATGAACCTTGACCTGAGTATCCTTGCGGCCCTGGATAGACAATGACCCATCCAGATTGTAATAGACAAGATCTCCAGACTTGTAAAGCCGTTGGCCATTTTGAATGTCATCTCCAAACCATGCCGGTGGTTGGATAAATGCTGCTTCAGTCTTGGCTGGGTCATGCAGATAGCCTCTCGCCAACGTGGGTCCACCAATAACTAGCTCTCCTCGAGCGTACATGGGGAAAAGGCGATGATGGTTGCGAGGGTCAACAACCCAGAGCGAGCAGCCGAGCCTGCGACCCAGGTTGGAAATGTCCGATGTTGTCTTGACACCCACATTAGCATTGGTCCAGATGGAACATTCGGCCGGACCGTAACTGTTGATGAGACAGATGCCAGGTCTGCCGCCCCAGGTGGAGAAGTTGTTCTGAGTGGCGTGTTCTCCTCCCAGGACGAGAGTTCTGACCAACGGCACCTGTTCAGGTTGTAACAAGGCGGCAACTGTAGGACTAAGGAACATCCAATCCACCTCCATTGCGTTAATAGCCGCCGCCAGCCTATTGAGTCTGTCATACTCAGAGGGCACACAAATACAACCACCCACCATCAATGTGGTAAAGGTTTCAGCAATGCTCAGATCATAGGTATGAGATGCAAATTGCAAAACTCTGGTGCCGCGTTGCAGACCTAAGACCGGGGCATGGGATCGCGCACTTGAGCAAAAGGCTCCGTGCTCCACCACAATACCCTTGGGAGTTCCTGTGCTTCCGGAAGTAAAGATGACGAATGCTGGATCGTGGTGGCTCGTCCTAGCAGCTGACAAAACGTGATGGGATGTCTGGGAGGCCGCCTCAAGGTCGCGCAAGGCTTCTTCCCCGATTTCCAAGACATGTGGGATGATGTCTGAGAAGAGACTTTTGTGCTGCGGCGCCGCGAGAACAACAGTGGCTTCTGAAGCCTCGATTATGCCCTGGAGTCTGAGAATGGGCTGATTGGGGTCGAGTGCAACACAAGCACCTCCAGCTTTAAGAATCGCAATCATGGCCACTGGCGTCCAGGGCGATTTGTCCATGCAGAATGGAACAAGAGATTCGGAACCTATGCCGAGGCCCCGAAGAGTCTGTGCCAGAGCGTTGGCCAAATTGCCTAATTCCCGATATGTCAGCGACACCTTGGGGTCGCTGGAACACACAGCAGGGGCTTCTGGCTGCAACTTGACCTGTCTCTCAAATGTATCGTGAATGCTATCCAAGATGGATTCAGGGATGTTGGCATTCCAGCTTTGGAACATTTCCATGTGGAAATCGTCCACTAGCGTTACGTTGGAAACGGATTGTGTTGGGCTTTCAAGCACAGATGCAATGGCCGCCTGAACGGTGTGTGATAACACATTGGCCTGTGCCTCAGAGAGACATCGATCCCAATAGCTGAGCGTAAGCCAGAAACCTTTGTCAGAGTCAAGAATGTTGAAGGCGATGTCGTACTGTAAAAACAAACTCATGTTAGCAACATGTCCTGTATTCGCTCGGGTGTAGAAGAGATAGGTAGCGAATGAAATGGAGATGATTGGAAACCGCAATCTTACCTCGCTGTGGCTCTGCACGTTTTCCGGAACAAACAGGATATTACCTGGAATATCCTCTGGGGTCTGTTTAAAGCCACCAGCATTGCCCAAATTGACGATTGTATTGAACAACGGCGTACCACTGAGTTCGAGAGCATGATGAATTTCGCCTAGTGGACAATGTTGATGCGGCCAAGTCTTGACGAAATCTTCCTCCATGTTACGAATCAGCTGCAGGACCGTCGTGTTGGAATCAAAATTGACATTCCGAATCAATATCGTAATCATTGGACCCAAAATGTCGTGCACATCTTCCAGTGGAATATCGCGACCCGATGCGAGGTATCCAAACGTAGCAGCATCAGTAGAAGCATCCGAGAAGCACGGTAGAACTAGCGCCCAAATTGCCGACATGAAATTGGCCAGAGTGGTATCGTGCAGCTTGCAGAATTCGCGAACCCGAACCTTTTGATCGGCAGAGAGTTGCACGCTGGTATTTCGATTGACGGGCAAGCTGCCGACTTCGGACTCGTTTAGAAGTGGGAAATGGCAAGGGGTTGCGCCTTTGAGAGCATCTTTCCAAAATTGCAGTGTTTTATCTTTGCTCTTCTGAGACTCAATGTGGGCGATGTAGTTCCTGTAAAGAGGGCCGGTTGGTGAGAGCTGACCGTCGTAAGCCAAGAGGAGATCACGCATTAAGATACCAGTCGATACACCGTCAGATAGCGCATGGCTTATATCCAGTCGCAGGTAGGTGTCGCCACTTTCCAATTTGCACAAGGTGAATAAGTAAGGGAGAGTTCCCGCGTCATGTAGCTCTGGCGGAGGTTGACTCATGAGATCATCCAAATTCTTCGCCACGGTAGCACGAATTGGAGCGCTGACTTGCTTGAGGACAACCTGAAGGAAGGCTGCACGTCCATGGTGCACTTCGACCAGATGTGTTCTGAGTATGTCATGACGAACAATGACGTCTTCGCAAGCGGCTTTGAGTCTGTATGGGTCCACGGCCTCACTGCCAGGTTTTGGAAGTACTTTCCAGAATTCTTGTGCGTCGTAGATGTTAGAGGTTCGAGAAGTGCTGATTAAAATGCCTTCCTGCATTGGCGAGCAAGGATGAATAGACTCGATGGAAGCAATGTCAGATATCTGTGCCCCAGACATGCAGTTTTCAATAACCTTGTCCAGAGCTGAATAGCTCTCGGCACCTAAGAGTGGAAAGTCTGACAGGGAAAGGATAGGGTGTGTATGGATGAGGTTGTGAGCGGTTAGAGAAAGCAGTTCATCAAATGTTCGGATCCAAGAGGTAATAGCATTCTGATGTGCCATTTCCATGCTGTACCCAAATTTGACGGTGAGATGCCCGTCGATGAGTTCTGCAGTTACCTCAAAGAGAGCTCGTTTTGAAAACTGCTCATGAGGCAAATAGGCGTCATGTACCTCTTGCAAGAAATGATGATCAAAGGAAGTGCCTTCAGAGTAGGTCAAAATAACTTCTGTTTCTCCATTTTCGGGGAAGCTAGAAGTCTGGAGGCGGCACTGGTCTTTGATTGACCTCAAATATTGAACCGTTCGTTCTTCTAGAGACTTGTCTCTAAATGCCGAGCTCGCAACGTCATTCACACATACTGGCGTCATAGTTGTGAATCTTCCAATGGTTTGAGTGATATCAACGTTGTCAACCTTCGTGTCACGACCATCAGTTACATGGAATATAACTGGGGGAGTACGATTGGTAAAGGTCTCCATGAAAGAACTGAATAATACGGCCAGAAGTACTTCTGCCGTTGTAGTTTTCAAGGCATCGTTGGATTTGCCGATAAGTAGAGATGTTGCATCCGCGTCAACTTTGACCTCCGAAACCGTGGGTGTATAGACAGACCCAGACGTCTGACCCATTCCCCAGTACCCACTCAGGTTAGCGGCAACGGCATCATCTGTGGCCAATTGTTTGCTGGAGGTCTTGCACCGCGAGACACTTGGCTGTGCAAGAACCCAGGTTTGGAATGAAGACGATGAATTACCAAGAGGCGTATCCAGTAGCATAGCCTCCAGTTCACTGATGAGAATCTCCCATGAGATACTGTCAACAACGAGTTGGTGCACTACCAGACATAGCAACTGGCTTGTTTCGCCGTTTTTTGGCTCAATTTCGGCCAAGCTTGCGGATATTAAGGGTCCCGTTTCGACATCTAACCCTTCTCGTAGCGGCAGGAATGAAGACATGGCCTCATCAATGGACTCAAATCGGGCGCAACCCATCACCGAATCCAACGGACCATCATTAAGACTCTGTTTCCAATTTCCATTTGTGTCGGGCTTGAAACGTGCTGTTAACATTGAATGACGCTCAAGAATTGCCACGAGGGCGTCATCAATCTCGGTGGGGCTGACGAGCTTCTTTGGTTTGAGAATGCACGTTTCGGTGAGAAGATTGATCTTGCCAGGGTGTGCCATGAAAAGTAAGGCCTGATTTGAAGTTAAAGGGAATGACATATTTTTGCTCTCTGCAAATTCATTGATCAACTCTGACTCAGGATTCTCGTTTCTGATGATGTCCGCCAATGCTGAGATTGTACGATGGCGGAAAATATCATGAACTGCCAGACGAATTCCTTCAGATCTTAAACGAGATGTCACCCGAATGGCAGAGATACTGTCGCCACCAAGACTGAAGAACGGTTGATCGACATCAACCATGCTTTGCGGAATACCCAAGGCTTCGGACCATATGGAGACCATGAACCCTTCGGTCTTTGAAAGTGTTGAAGCCGGTTTGAGGCTGCTCCCAAGAGCAAATAATTGCTCGCAGGTTTTCTCATCCAGCAGCTCTATCCATTGCTGTATCATACGGCGGTCAAGCTTCCCGTTGGGATTCAGGGGCAAGGATGTGACAGGGACCCATATGCGAGGCAGCATGTACACCGGTATACTTCCCTGCAAAGCCTTTCGGAGATCCGCTATGCGAATTGCTATAGCATTGTCTGCGACAATTTCCATGGGCTGGCCTGCCACCAAAGGAGCGTTGGTTACGGAGAAGACAGCAACCAGCTTCTTTGTGAAATGGCCATCTTTGGGAACCATGGCCATCGACTGATCTACTCCATGGTGGTCGAGAGTAGACTCAACCTCACCCAAGTCCACTCGCTGACCGTGGATCTTGACCTGGGAATCCATTCGCCCCAAGTAGATGATGGAGCCGTCAGGGTCATACCGGCCCAAGTCACCCGTTTTGTACATTCGACGGTGTTTGTCCGCACCAGGCACGGGAAATTTCTCTGCCCAGCTAGGGTCAAATACGAAAGCATTTGCCGTCTGGTTACTGTTTATATAACCGCGGGCCAAAAGAGGTCCTTCGATTAAGATCTCTCCGACGCAACCAATCGGAACCAACTTATTGTGGTCGTTGGCATCCACAATCCACATCAGGGTCCCTGCAGGCTTTCCAAGAGCGCCATTCTGAACGTGCTTTGAATCAATCAGCATTCCAGAACTGATGATGGAGCATTCAGCTGGCCCATAGGTCACCACGAGGTTTGTGTGGGTCGCCCACTTGGTAGCCAAGTTTTGAGGAACCATTTCACCAGCCATGTCAACCGTCTCCAGAGGCAGTTCTTCAGGGTTGAGTAATGAGGCCACGGTGGGTGTCAGGGCAGCGAAGTTTACATCGTGCCTTTTGATGAAGCCTGAGAGATCGTTCATTCTCTCATATTCGGTGGGAACAATGATGGTACCGCCAAACGCAAGAGTCGTGAAGATTTCTTCCAAACTGGCGTCAAATGTGTATGATGAGAATTGAAGAACACGGCTGGTCTCCGACATTTGTACCAAAGGACCATGAGCAAAGATACTAGTGCACATTGAAGCATGTGTTAGGACGATACCCTTGGGTGTGCCAGTAGAGCCAGAGGTGAAGGCGATGATGGATGGATCATGTGGCGTTGCCTTGCGTGGTGCCTTGCTGGCAAGACTTTCAAAATGGCTCCGCATGGCTTTGACTGTCATATCGGAGGTGGTGATTCGCAAAACTCTGGATACTAATGGTTGAAGTCTGGGTGCATATTTCGAGTCGCAGATGGCGAGCGTTGCTTGTGTCGCCTCGATCATATTGGTTAATCTGGAGTCGGGGAACTCTGGACTGAGAGCTACGCAAGAGCCACCAGCCTTGAGGATAGCGTACATGACAACTATAGTCCATGGCGACTTGTCGAAGCAAAAGGGCACCATGACTTCGGGGCCGACACCCAAAAAGGCAAGGTGGCCGGCAAGGAGTGAAGCAAGGTTGTCCAGCTCTTGATAACTGATGGACACGTCAGAAGTCACAATGGCGTCTTTGGCAGACTGGGCTCCTGTAGACCTTTCCACCAGTTCGTGAACGCAGGAATCAACTGTGGATGGCATCATACTTGCCCACTGCATGACGCAAGACCTATGTGCTTCGCTAAACACATCCAGATCTCCAACCTTGCCAGGGACTCCTTGGATCAAGCTGTCAAGGACATGGAGGAACGACTTTTGCATCAGACCGGCCTGATCATCAGATATGCAAGAGGTCCAATAGCTAAAGCTCAAAGAAATGCTGTCATTCGTGTGGACAACATCAAGCGAAACATCGTACTAAAATGAAGTAGGGTTGGTGAGTATGGATCAATTGTGTGAAGTAGACAAACTTACCTCAGTGGGGCCCTCAGCATCCAAAACTTCTAGCTCAATGCTCGATGGTAATTTCTCAGCTATTGTGAGATCTCCTTTTAGGACATTTACTACAGTGTTGAACATTTGTCCGCGCTGGCTTCCTCCATCAAAGGCCTGTTGGATTGCGGACAGCGACGTGTGCTGGTGCTCCAAGCCACTCAAAAAGCTGTCGTGAATGCTGCGAATAACTTGAAGCATCGGCATGTCTGCGCTTAGGTCCACCCTAGACACCATCATAGTAATCAAAGGTCCAATGATGGATTCTGCTTGTGGCACGGGAATAGCGCGGCCGGAGGTGAGGTAGCCAAAGCAAACAGTATCCATACCCGCGTAGGCCCGCAGCACCAACGCCCAAGCCGCGCTGACGACGGTAGCAATTGTCGTGTCATAGCTCTTGCAGAATTCCAATATGGCCTGCGTACTGGATAGGTTCAATACCTCATCAATTGCCTTGCACATCTTTGGCTCGTCCGTTGACGTGTTGAGCGATGGCAGGATGCAAGGCCCAAGCCCTTGCACAATCGAGGTCCAGTACTGAAGAGACTTTTCTGCTGGAAGACGCTCGAGGTAATTTATGAAGTCTCCATATTGTGCTGGGGGGTGCGAGGCGGGTACGAGGTCGTCATAGGCCAACCGAATGTCCGCAATGAGGTTTTTCATTGATGCGCCATCAATTAAGGCATGATTTATTTCAAGCCTGCCATATACTTCCTCGCTTTCCGCGATCTCGCAGAGAACGAAGCGATATCCCAGCTTATTTGGTTCTCCAGAGTCCGCATCCATAGCTTCAAATGGTTTCTGAGGGTTAGAAGCGCTGATGCGAACGATGGGCGGCTCCACAGTCTTCAGTACGACTTGCACATATGGGGTCGAATCGTCACCTTCAACAAAGAACGAACGCAGGGATTGATGTCTCCCTACAACCTGCTTGAGGGCCCGATAAAATCTCTCCACGCTGATGGATTCGGATCCCGCGCTTGAAACGACCTTGAAATCGTTTACTAGTTCATAAAGGTCGTTTTGTCTGGCACGGCTGAACAGTATCCCTTCTTGCATTGGCGAACAAGCGTAAATATCTTCAATGCCATCAATTCCGATGTCCAAACTTTCAAGGTCACTTAAAACCTTGTTCATCAATTCCCCCTGCTGTGGAGTAGATAGACGGTCTGATAGCAGCGGAAAAGGCGTGTGTGGTGCTTCGTTGCTTAGATCCACAGCGGCAGAGGGCGGGCTGATGACTTTGGCTCGCTTAGCGATTTCAGAAAGGCTACGGTACTGCAGAATGTCATGCATGGATATCTGTACACTTTCATTGAGCAGTCTCGAGGATACCTGAATTGCTGCAATGGAATCCCCTCCGAGACTGAAAAAGCTCTGGTTGGCACTGATTTGAGCCGTTGGAACATTTAGCACATGACTCCATGCTCCGGCAAGCGTCTTTTCCATCGAGTTCAATGGAGCCGAATAAGATGAACTGTGCATTTCGTCGTCATTGTTTACCGATAAGATGTTTTCATAAGTCTCACTGTCCAGCGATTCAAGCCATTGAAGTAGGACCCGGCGATTCAATTTGCCATTGAGCGTAACGGGCACCTTTTCCAGCAAAATCCAGGATCGTGGAATCATGTAACTCGGAACACGACCATCAAGCCACTGCCGAAGCTCCATGATATTCGCTCGTGCTTCAGGGCCATATTGCAAGTTCTTGGGTTGATCAGTAGATCCTAGAATTGCCTCTGATAAATCCATGCGAGACAAAATTGCTGTCAGTCTTTTCGCAAAAGGACCTTTCTTTGCGACGAGACACACAGCATGTTTAACGATGGCGCTGGCAGTAATATGATGGCTGACCTCACCCAGGTCTACTCTTTGGCCATGGATTTTGGCTTGCCCATCTTCAGCTTTCCTGCCCAACATGACCATGGATCCGTCCGTGTTGAAGCGAACAATGTCTCCAGTCTTGTACATTCGCCGCCCAAATTTAGGCACGCCGGGTACCGGAAAGCTCTTTGTCCAAGCTGGATCCACGACGAAAGATAGCTTGGCAAGGTTTGCGTCGAGATAATCCCTGCCTACTAGCGGACCTTCGATGAGCAACTCACCGGGCGCACCAAGAGGTACCAGCTTGTCATGATTTTGAGGTTCAACGATCCAAAGAAGACCACCAGAGGCGGGGCCCAATTGTCCATTACCAAAGCCTTGAATCTCTGATCGTGAAATGGCAATGGAACACTCTGAGGGACCGTACGTCGCAATCAGTCTGGCTTTGCCGCTCCACTTTGACACGAGAGTGTCAAGAACCGGCTCGCCACCAAGGCAAATGGTCTTCAGGTTGGGTACTTCGGAGGGGCTCAGAAGGCTGGCAACGGTAGGGGTGAGATAGGCCCAGTTCACACTCAACTTGTTGATGACAGATGACAGATTGTTGAGGCGCTCGTATTCGGTCGGGATGCAAAGGCAGCCTCCAGAACAGAGAACCAAGAAAATCTCAGCAAAGCTCATATCGAATGTGTACGAGGCGAAGTGAAGACCTCGGGCCTGTTTACCCAGTGGGTCTATTACTAGGTGATGCCAAAGAGCGGACGAAATAGACTTGTGCTCAAGAATGTTGCCTTTAGGTATTCCAGTGCTTCCGGAGGTAAAGTTGACAAACGCAGGGTCGCTTGGGGTGACAGCGGACGTGTATTCAGTTACATCCGGTATGTTGTCCCATAGCTGAGGAGTAACCGAAACCACTGGAATATCGGGTAGCTCATTGAACAGCTCAGCATGCTTTTCTTCGCAGACGATGACTCTTGCCCCGGTTATGCCAATGATATCTTTGAGTCGCTGGATGGGATAGGATGGATCGAGAGCAACGCAAGCGCCGCCAGACTTCAATATGGCAAGCATGACAGCAACAGTCCATGGCGACCGATCACAGCAGAATGGAACCGACATTCCGGTTTCTACTCCAAATGACTGCAGATAGGCTGCCAGTCTATTTGAAAAGTCATCAAGCTGGGCATAAGTCCAATTTCCTTCATTCCCTGTAGTGCTCGTCGCCGCGGCATCTGGGTCAAGTCGAACCTGTTCCTCAAATAATTGATGCAGGCATGACTCGACTACGTGGGGATTCTCCGGGTTCCATTTGCGCAGCTGACGAGCATGATCTTCTGAAAACGCTTCGATGTTTTTGATAGACGACTTGCTTGAGACATCCAGCAGAGAACCAAGAATCTGCAACAATGTCTTGCTGAGATCTGCGGCTTGGAAGTCGGAGATGCATGATGACCAGAAGAGAAGATCTGCTTTGATGCTTTCATCCGAATCTACAACCCCAAAAATGACATCGTACTTGATAGTCACCAGTGTTAGCCAATGATCTGGTGAATAAATGGGTTTCCTCTCTTACCTCAGCGGGGCCGCCTTCGCCCATTAGCTTCCAATCAATACTAGGCGATTCTCCATTTTGATGGCCTGACATGACCTTCTGCACATTTACCAAGGTATTGAAGAGACTCTCAGCTCCAAGATCGAGACCACTCTGAATTTTCGCCAGTGAGCAGTTTTGATGGGCCAGATTCTTCACGAGACCATCGTAAATAGTTTGGACCAGAGAAGCGATGGTAGTAGACGGATGCATGTCGACTCTCTGCACCAGCATGTTGAGCAGAGGCCCCATCATTTCATGAACACCAGCCACTGGAACGTCTCGGCCAGAGGCCATGTAGCCAAAGCATATCGTCTCTGCATCACCTCCGATGTATGTTCGCAGCACCAGAGCCCAAACCGCATTCATGACGGCTGCAAGAGTGACGCCGTGTTCTTTACAAAACTTTCGCAAGGCGGCAACCTGAGAAGCTGGGATTGCGATATCTAGTCGACCGGGAGTGGGTTCGGACACATTGCCACTGTTTAGACTCGGGAAATGGCAAGAGCCCGCATCCTTTAGCAAGGATTTCCAGTGATTGTATGAGTCATCCTGTGGACTAGATAGCAAATGCTCGATGAAGTTGCTGTACAATGGAGGTGAGGCGAGGGAAACTTGGTCATAGACAAGAGACAACTCTTGGATTAGCACCCCCAGACAAGAGCCATCAAGCAGTGCATGGTTGATGACAAATCTGCAAGACACTCCTTCGGAGGACTTGCAGATTGCCAAATGGTACGGAAACCTGGTCGAATCCACAACGTTAGGTGCGGGGATGACAAGGTCGGTAGCCGGGTGATCCGACTGAGACACTTGGACCCTGAGAGAAGCAGCATCTTTGAAGACGACCTGAATAAAGGGGAATTGCTGTTGGCCTTGCATCTCGCAGAAGACGGTTCGCAAAATCTGGTGTCGTTGAATAACAATGCGACATGCGGCTTCCAGTCGCTCAACATCAACAGCATCTTCCAAGGATGAAGAGACTTGCCAGGTGGTCTCATGATTGTAAAGGTTCCTGCCTGGGTACCGGATTTGACTGATAATCATACCTTCTTGACATGGTGAGCAGGGGAAAATATCTTCGATTTCGTCGAGGGTCTGTAGGTTCCACTGAGGCAAATGTCTGTTTATGCAGCCATCGAGAGTGCCGTAGTCGCATGACAGGAGTGGATAGTCGCTTAGGCAGGCGAGTGGCTGCAGCAAGGCGCCACGTGCACAATCTCGCATGAGAGAGTTGCAGGTCTCAATCCATTTGCGGATGCCGTCTTGGCGGTTCATGTCGGGCGACCATTTCATACAAAACGAAAGGCTGCCGTTTTCGATAGATGTTGAAATTTCAATAAGAGAGCGTCTTGGGGCTTCAGGGTTGCCCTCGGCTTCATCACCGTCGTGGTCATGCACGGGATCATGTTTAAATATCATCTCCATACTTTCCTTGTCAGTGGAGTCAGAATGGTCTGAAGATTGTTGTTTATGCACAATTCTCCGGGTTTCCTTGACCTGTCTCGTAATCTGTGAAACATTAGTAAATTCTTTGCAGTCCACACCTACAGGAAGTAGCACGAAACACGGTTCGGCGATGGGCTGCTCGTCTTCGAGAATCTCTTCAATAAAAATAGTAGGTGAGGGGCGATCTTGAAACGCCGCGTCAAAGGCAGACAATATGATGCCTACCAGCAAGTCGACAGGTTCGGCGCGCAGAGCTTGTTTCCCAGTGTCCAGCAGATCGGAGGTGATGTTGGAATCCAGTTTAAATGTAGCTGAAAGTGCACTTCCAGATAGATTAAGTTTGTCAACCATGTCCCAAAAGGCCAAGTTTGGACCCATAGATTGTGTTTTCGGCATTGCAAGAGTTGGCTCATTAGCCTTCTTTTCGACACCAGGTCCCGATTCAGACTCCTTTTCCTCAAGGTGATGAATCAAAGCTGCAATTGTGCGGTACTGAAGGATCTCCTGGACGGTGATAAAATAGCCTTGCGCCCTAGCCTTGGAAACTATCTTCATGGCCAAAATAGAATCTCCTCCTAAAGAAAGGAAAGCGTTTGAGGGGCCAATGGTGTTCTCTGGGATGCCAAGAACCTGACTCCAAATATTCCTGATTTGGGTAGCTGTGGCGTTATCCCTAAACATCTCATCGTCTTGGCCAGTCTCTCCAACTGCACTGGTCTGAAACTCGATTACTTTCTTCAAAGCATCGCCATCCACATTTGCTAGCCAGTTGAAGATCTGCCGTCTGTCCAACTTTCCAGACGAAGACAGTGGCATCTTCTGGACAGGTATCCAGATCGTGGGCACCATGTAGGCTGGTAGTGCAGAATGAAGCTTGTCACTCAGCAGAGCGCACATTTCGGTGGCGACATTCCAATTCTGTCTAGAGACGAGCTCTAGACTTTGGATGCTACCTTGCGTCTTACTTAGTGAGATATCATTGAGACACAGTACAGCTGCCAAGCGCCCTGCAAACGGGCCGGATTTAGGTACCTCGGCAAAAGCCTGGACTGTAGAAGAATCACTCAACAGATGAGTCTCCACTTCTCCCAGCTCAAGTCTCTGTCCATTCACTTTAACCTGGCTATCGCCACGACCGCAGAATTTGAGTGAGCCATCGCTCATCTGTCGGACCAAGTCTCCTGTTTTGTAAAAGCCAAAGGCCGTTGGAGACGGTAGGCTGAAATGAGATACCCAAGACGGATGAGGAATGAAGGACCTTGCCGTCTTCTCAGGATCACCCAGATACCCTTTGGTAATGTTTGGGCCATCGATGACAAGCTCTCCTACGGCTCCTATCGGCGACAGCGCATTGTGGTTGGTTGGATCAACGACCCAGGCCCTGCACCCAACAGGCTTTCCAATATTGGTTGGATCGGTTGTGGAATCCTCTGGAAACTGGCGGGCGACACAGATAACGGTCGTCTCGGTTGGCCCATATCCGTTGAAGAGTCTGACCTTTCCTAACCAAGTATCCAGACAGTCCTTGTCAACTGCTTCGCCGATAAGCACCAGCGTTTGGACTCCAGGAATAGACTCCGGTGTGAGGGTTCTCACAAACGTTGGTGTCAGCATGATCCAGTTTACATGGAATCGCTGGATGAAGCTTGGCACGTTATTCATGCGATCCTCTTCCGAAGGTACGCAGACACAGCCACCGTGCACGAGCACAGTGAACACCTCGGCAATGACGGAATCAAAAGTATAGGAACCAAACTGCAGCGCCCTGGTGCTTTTCTCGATTCCCGTTGCAGGACCATGAGCATACATGCTACAACAGAGTGCTTGGTGGGGAACCACAACACCCTTTGGCTTCCCTGTGGACCCAGAAGTGAAGAGCACGTATGCCGCATCCTGGGAGGTAACGGAGAGCTCGGTATCAGGGCTTTTGCGCTCAATATCTGGGGTTTGTTCAAGGGAACCAATCAAATCCTTGTTTAATATAACGATGGTCTCCTCGGTCCGTACGCGTTCCACGGCTGACAGGGTGGAATCAGTTGCGATGATTACGGTGGCTTTCGTGTCTGCCAGGATGTCCGCCAGTCGTTTCGGAGGTGCCGCAGGATCTATGGGCACAAAGGCCGCCCCAGCCTTCATGACTGCCATCATGCATACAATTGCCCATGGCGACTTTTCCATGCAAAACGGTATCATGACACCCCGGCTTACGCCCAAGGTCACGAGGTGGCTTGCGAGCCGGGTGCTGAGTACGCTCAATTCCCCGTACGTAAGATCCACGTCAACTGAGCAAATGGCGGGTTCGTCTGGGTGGAGAGCGGCCTCGGCCTCGAATAAGTCATGTGCAAATGCGCTAGTCACTGGAATCTGAGGGCCATTCCACTGGCTGAGTTGCTCACGGTGACCTTTGCTAAATAGATCCAACTCTTTGATGCTGCAGTTGGGATTCTGCAGAAGCTGGTCAAGTATGCTGATAAGGCAGCTGATGATGTTTTCAGCATCAGCCTCCCCGAGGAGGCTAGACTTGTAGTCCAGGGCAGCAATGAGCTCCTCGCCCGTATCTTCAATGTTGAGCACAATGTCGTACTCGGCAACAGTGTGGACGTGTATAAGATTCAGGCCAATTTCTTCAGATGTGCGCTGAAGTTTTGGTCGCCTTTGAACATCCACCAACGTATTGAACAGGCCAGAATTGAAGCCCAATTTGCGCTGAATGGCGGCCAGCGAGCACTGCTCATGGCTCAGCGAGGCGGCAATGTTGCGGCGGAGCTGGCCTGCGAGGTCAGACAGCCTGGTGGAGTCGTCCATCTGCGCCCGAGCCACCATCATGCTGATGTAGGTGCCAAGGGCCTCGTTTAGTTCAGGAAGCGGCACGTTGTGGCGACCGGAGGAGATGTAACCAAAGGTGACATCGTCCTTTCTGAGGTACGCACGCAGCAACGCAGACCACGCAACGTGGAAGAGCATGGAGAAGCTGATCTTTGAGCTCTTGACCAAGTCCAAAACGCCCTGGCGGTCCAGCAGAACTTTTCTGCGGTGCCGTTGAGAGAGCCCTTCTGTGGCACCAACCCGCAGTTTGGGGAATATGGATGGCTGGGAACCAGCCAGGAATTCCTGCCAATATTGTAGCTTTCCTTCCTCCTTTCTGGTTTGGAGGTGATGCACAAAGCTGCGAAAG
This sequence comes from Calonectria leucothoes, assembly GCA_002179835.1. Taxonomy (NCBI): domain Eukaryota; kingdom Fungi; phylum Ascomycota; class Sordariomycetes; order Hypocreales; family Nectriaceae; genus Calonectria; species Calonectria leucothoes. Next base: position 174,545 of record NAJI01000185.1, on the reverse strand, counting down.
GGAACCCCTTTCAGACGTCGGCTTGGATCATCATAAAGTCGCATGAGCTCGTCCAGAATCTTCATGCTGGCAATGGCATCAGAAACTCCGTGGTGTATCTCGAGTTTGAGGCCATCATAACCTTGTGACGACTTGCAAAATGTCAAGCAATGTGGAGCAACGCGACCATCCTCCCATTTTGGCTCCTTGTTGGCTATGTCGTTGAGCGTTTCGCATTGAACTTCCTCAATCTTGGTAGGGACGTCTCTCAAAACGACCTGTTGAAAAAGTCCATCACTGGTTGTCGACTGGACAAAAACTGTTCTTAGAATGGCTGATTGCTGAACAATGCCTTCCCATGATCTCTGAAGGCGCTCCAGGTCAAATATTGCACCATGCACGGTGTGCAATTCCATGGTGGCGCGAATAATATAGTCTTCGGTTTCCTGTGTTTGGCTCATCAGGATTCCCTCTTGGAGAGGTGTGCAAGGGTAGACATCCTCGATGTCGTCAATACAATAATGAGGATACTCGGCCAGGAATACATTCTTGGTCTCAAATTCATCAAAGGCAGCGCCCTTGGATGCTGAATCTGATGACGTACCGTATAATCTCGCAAAATCAGACCAAGAGGTGGAGACGAAAAAAGCTCCATAATTGTGCAGAGAACCAATGAAATCTAGAGTTAGAAGCCAAAATGCGGAGAAAAAAGCAAAATGGTACTCCACTCCTTGGTCCGATTTTGCGAGATTATACGGTAGTATCGTCTGTCGTGGTATCCGTCTCAGTCATGTCGCGAGACGATACAGAGGCTGGCCCGATATTCTCCACCGGTTCTTTGGGATCAACTTTAGCCATTGGTGTATTATTCTCAGCCTGATGCAAGGCCTCGACGCCAGAAATTCTGTCGATGGTGGATGACATGGTGAGAGAGATGTAGTGTGTGCTGTGGTGGCAGAAACGTAGATATGTCAAATAGTGCACATGAATAATAGTCGTCTATGTGTTGACTGATTTTTATTGCATCAATTTTCATATGTGCAAGGCGGGGACCTGAACGCTCAATTCATTCCCATAAATGCCTTCCTGGTGTATATATCCCATTCAATTACCGGCAGTTTTTCGGTCGCCGCTCTGAAGCCAGCGCTAAGACCAAATCAAACCAACAGTGACGTGATGTCAAGGTTCCTGCGATTAGCTATTCCGAAGCTCTCTCTGCCGTGGTCCGAAGGATGGACGGCCCCTGTCTATCGGCTTCGCGGCGCTCCATGACTGAAGCGCGCAACATGGACAAATGGCGAGAGGGCGGTTTCGTCGGAATCCGGATTTAAAAATTGAACGATTCCAGAAGATCTATTCGCAAATCCAGCCATGTAAATGTCGCCCGGAGTCCGAAATGGCGGGCCACGTCAGAATCAGAATGAACGCTGACCCGACCAGGGCGCACATCCTTCGTTCGTTGCGGGCGTTGAGTGGGCAGTGGGAATCCGACAGTCTGTCGCAAGGCTGAGGGTACCAGCTAATTGGTAGGAAAACAAGGGTCCAGAGCCGGTCGGCTCCGAGCAGGGGGGATGGTAACGGCAAATATCGAGGAAGCAGTATGTGGTGAGGGCTTGGCGTGTTGATCGAATTAGCCGTCTTCGGCCCACACGCACCGAAACCGACACATTCCGAGTCTAGAGCGAATCCTTCGAAAACCAGTACGCCGATGATGTTCCAAAATGAAGGCTCTGTTGGTTGACTGATCATTTGAATTTGTCAGCCGGGCATGTGAATGCCGGACTGAATTTGAATCAAGGCTTGAAGCCTCCCGTTGCGGAAAATTCGGTACATACCCTACACTTTTAATTTACGAAGTTGACTGGATGCGCCAGGTCGCGAGCATGGTGCATTTACGAGAGCTGCAAATGCTAAGCGGCGAGCAGACCACCCGATGCACTTGCGTAACTTTGTCTTAGCTTCCAGTAAAGTCCTGCCTAATTAAGGCCCGGGTCAAGCCCTTCTGCATTCATATTTCCGCGTTGGAGTTGGTGCAGTTGAACTGAGTACGCGGTGGTCAGGGCGTGGTCGCCTAAAGACGCGGAGTCGGGGTTGTAGGGGCACTTTTGTCCACGAGTCCACCGCAGCAAGCGGTGGCGGCTCTCCAAAGTGCCTCGGCCAACCCAAAAGACGCACAGTGGTTGGCCAACAGACGCAGCCAATGGCGACAGAAGCTGCCGTCTTCTCGAACACGCATTTCCAACTGCTCGAGAGCCCCCTTGCAACATGCAGCGGCCATGTGGCGCCATGGCATGGCACAGTGTCCAAGGCCCTGGACGGGCCGCGCCGTGGCTACGGAACGGAATACACCTGTTTTCGCACAGACATGAATTGATCCTGCCGCAGCCTGGGACCTGCTGCATTCGGTATACCCATTTCGGTGTATGCAACGTCGCGGTTGAGCCTGGCGGGCGGCCAGGTGAGCCGAAGGATCTGGTTTTTGGCTGAGATTGCATCTGCCACAAAGGCTCTTTCGCCATCGCAGCTCACACCTCAGCGTCTAGCACCACCCTTGTGCGGGTTGCCCCATGGTCGATATCGTGTCGTACCGCCTCCATCGTGGCCGGGCCCCCACAAGGACCCTGACATGCGGGTGAGATGGCTGCGACAACGACGTCGCGTTAACCAACCAACCAGCAAACAAAAGAGAAAACGGCCTTGTCTACGAGCTGCTACGGGCGCCGCAGTGTGCACTGCTTATTAATGGTAATTGGCCGTTCTCCTCCTCCCAAATCGAGATCTTGGTTCTGGCTTCGTCGCGTTAATGCTTGGCTGTTGGACCTTGTTTTCGTTTGAAGCCCCCTCCCCCAATCCATCAAGCCCCGCCGCCGCAACTTGCTTGGCCATGTCTGAACCAGCCAAACCCCGACAAAAGTTTCGCAGGAGCTGCACAAGCTGCGCGACCGTAAAGGTCAAATGTAGCACCACAAGACCTGAGTGTGAGCGATGCGTAGAGCGAGGGCTGGAGTGCTTATATGCCCCCTCAAACCGCTACGGCCGGCCTCCCGCCGCAGCAGCGGGCTCCGGCCGGAAAGCGTCGCTGGTACGGAGTCCGGAGCAGCATGATACGTGCAGTGTAGCACTGAATGACTGCGCATCCGACGGCACGCCCTGGGACTTCAATTCATGGGTGCCTGCGTCAGCCTGGAGCGAGACGGTCCGCAACATCCCATACGACATAGCTGCCTTCTCGGCTGTGGGATATCATGAGGAGTGGAACCTCGACGATGTGCCGCAACTCGTGGCCGGCGGCAGCCAGGGCAGCGGCAAGACCGCAAATAACCTCAGGGCCAGCTCCGCCAGCAGCGCCGGGGACACGCCTCCGGAGCGCATTCACAGTTGCCTGGCTCACGCCGCCTCCATCCTTGTCGAGGTTCGGAACGACAGCTCGTCCAGCGACCTCATGTGGGCGACAACCAACGGCGACGCCAAGACCATTGTGGGAGATGTCATCTTCGCAAACCGAAGGGCCACTGGCCAGGTCTCGGCCATCCTGGACTGCGCGTGCCTGGCTGGGGACTACCAAATATCCGTCATCGTCTCCCTCATCTGCTTCCACCTGATTGACAGGTACGGCAAGGCCGTGGCCGCTGCAAGGGCTACGCTGGGGAACAGGCAGGGAAACAACCACATTATTGGCTCCGTGCAGATTCTTCTCGACGAGCTTCGCCGGATAGCGCCCCTGATTGGCAAGTCGTCGATGCAAGCTGGGGAGGTGTCTGGCGCAGGGGGCATGGCAACTCCGGTATCCGGGTTCAATATATTGCAGAGAGACCTGGAGCAGCACCTGCACAGCGTGCTTGGAGAGGCAGAGCGGTTTCTGCATGTCAGCCCGCGAGGTGATGCGGCCAATGGGAGATTTTGGGCTTAATGGGCATGGAAGGGTTCCGGAAATCAAAAATCCTACGGGGTGGTGTGGTTCGGAGTGCGAAACGGACCAGGCATCATGGCAATGGGCTGCTCACCTTTGTGTCAACTTTGCTTGGGTAACAAAAAAAGCAAAAAGGGAAAAAAAGGGACAAAACCAGGCGACTTTCACCCTGTTACGACGACATGATTTTGCTCATATCTGGGATAATGTAAATTATTAAGCTAGAAATTATACAAGCTGCTTTGAACTAGAATCGGGGATCAGTTGCTCATGATGGGATCGAACTAAAGTAGACTAGCTTGGACAAAGTCACAGCGTGTGGTTTCATTGCGGCAAAGGCACCGCCATCTCGCATCAAAAACAAAGTTATGATTAAGTTGGCTTTGACAGCGCAAATCGCCATTCCGCAACGCGTTCCCAGCGATGATCACGGTTCTCCAAGAGTTAACATTGCATTATGTTGATCCCCCGCAGCCGACACACTCTAGAACCGGAAATGGGGATTTGGAAGTGGCTAAACGGCCCAATTTGGAGCCTGGCCCACAAACCAAGCGGATCGCGCTGGGTTGTTCGCTCTCCGGGGAGATAAGAGTTGATAAGAGTCGATTGAGATAGCGTTGGCCCCATGTCCGTCACGGAATGTCGGCACCGGCGTCCCACCCGACAATTCGTCTAATTTTGGCACCCCTTCTTGGCACGCTGCATCCACAGCCCGGCAGAAGCTCCCTACACAAGCGATGCAACCCAACATCAGTTCGGAAACGCGCTAGCTATTCGCCGACCAAGAGATGCATGCGCCCGTCAGCACACCCCTTGGCGTCTTGTTACGTGCCGCTCGTCTTTTGTTGCATGGCATTAAGCTCAGACGAAGGAAGCGGCGGTTGATTGGGTCTGATCTGTGCCATGCTTGGGCAACTGAAGGACTTTGAGTAGCTATTGCGTGATTGTAGTACCTGCTGAAGCAATCAATCTGCTGATATTCTTTCCCCCTAGAACATGGCCCAATGTCATCTAGCAATGGCCTAACCCCTCCGACAAGCCTAGTGTACCCGTATCTCAAGCCACATCAACACCCCCCTGGAATCATCGTAAGTTTGACACTTTGGCGTGGTCAACCCCCACAGAATAAGCACGCTTCTCACCATCCGGATACAACAAGAAGAAAATAATACCAAGAATAAATAAATTATATTAGATATAACCCTTTTGGGGACTTCCTGTACTCTTTTTGCGAAGAATATCATGGTTATTCTTAGCTCGGATTGCTGGCGTGCTGTGGTTACGGTGGAAAGGTACCTTTGCAACAACCATTCAAGGGCTGTATTGTACATGCGGGAAACAGGGGTCGTTAGTTTTCCGCTCGGAGACTATTATACTGCTTTTACAAGTGCCGACCGCCCTGGAACAGACCCTTGTCACCGCACCAAGTACGCTTGCCATCCAGGCGCTACCCGGATACCCGACAGACCACCTTCGCCGCGCTAGGGACAGGGGCATCTTCAGTTGCCATGTTGAGTGTAGCAAGTGTATTTGATTTCGGGCTCCGAATAGGATCTTCTAGTAATTAAGCCCGTCTGGATCTGGAACCTAGTCTCGCGTCCCTGTTTCACTTGGCCCACCATCGATGGGCCGAGTGCGAAGACAGCGGTTCAACTACCAAGTCGATTGGTATACCAAAATAGTTTTGAAAGGTATAGTCTACATGGCTAGACTGGCTCGCCACATCTGTAAAGTGTATACTTTGGTCAAGGCTCGCGTCGTCGAGCTGGTACTTGCGACTTGAATCCGTATGTGAACTCAGCAGCATTGTGCACAAACTGTACCTCGGTTCGAAATGATGTTGGAATGCCTCACCGAAAGATCTCAGCCGATTGTCTCGTGACCCTAGCTGCAAGTCTCAAAGGGCGATTGAATTTGGCCATGGCCGCATTTTTATATAAGATGGCCAGGAGCCTATGTAGAACCGCAGTCAATTTGATTCAGCATCAGAAACAAGGACGGAACCCGAAGCGATTCGCAAGCGACTATTCCAGACAAATATACCATTAAAATCATTTATAATGGTTCAAAGTAGGGCCAACCCAGATCCAAAAGCCCTCGACATTCTGGACGATGGAGCGATTGCCATCGTGGGCATGGCATGCCGGTTTTCTGATGTATCATCCCCAACCGAATTTTGGGACATGATTGAGCAAGGTCGAAGTGGCCATGGCCGAATCCCTGAGCGATGCTTCGATGCGGATGCCTGGTATCACCCATCGAGAGCCCGGCACGGAGGAGTAAGTATCCCTTTGAACGTAGTAGCAATGCTTTTCAGATGGCGGTGCACGTTTCGATCTACGCCTGTCTATATCCGGGATGTTCAAAAATGTGACTTTAATTGCTGATCTTACTTGTCATTTACACCAGGTCATTACCAAGTCTGGCTTTTTCCTCGATAACGTGTCAAACTTTGACGCTCCCTTCTTCTCAATCACAGCTAGCGAGGCTGCAGCAATGGACCCCATGCAGCGGCTCGGACTCGAGGTTGCTTACGAGGCCTTCGAAAACGGTACTACATGAATTTCGTGTTTCCCTTAGTTGCTTGGCCATTATTCCTGTGCACTTGCTAATGTTGACCTAACCCAGCTGGTATTCCAATGCAGAAGCTTTCCAACAGTAGAACAGGTGTTTACAGCGGTGTCATGACTGCCGATTACCAAGAAATCGCCGAAGGGGATTTGTTTCGCCTAGGTGATCACCCCGGAAGCGGAACTGCCAAATCAGTCTTGGCAAACCGCATCTCGTGGTTCTTCGACCTCAGAGGCCCCAGCTTGTCGCTGGATACCGCCTGTTCATCAGCACTCTACAGTTTACATCTCGCGTGTCAGTCAATTCAATCAGGAGAATGCGATCAGGCCTTGGTTACTGGCACAAATCTCATCCTGCACCCCAATCTCATGGCACAGTTTACTGCCATGCACATGATCACCCCCGATGGTATCAGTCACACCTTCGACGCGGCGGCCAACGGATACGGCAGAGGTGAAGGCGTCGCTGCTGTCATGGTAAAACCACTAAAAGATGCAATAAGAGGCGGCGATGTGATTCGAGCCGTCATCCGTGCTACGGCCATAAATTTCGACGGCAAGACTACTGGCATGACGGTGCCAAGTGGAGATGCACAAGCTGAGCTTATTCGCGAAACGTACCAGAAGGCCGGACTTTCGATGAATGACACTTGCTACTTTGAGGCACATGGAACAGGAACGCCGCTGGGAGTATGAAAACCTGGTGCCTCGTTCGACGTTGCAGATCCAATTAACTGACACTTTCTCGCAGGATCCTATTGAAATGCAGGCCATTTCCAAGACTATCGGCGCCGTAAGAAAAGCTGATAACAATGCCCCCCTGTACGTTGGTAGTGTCAAGCCCAATGTTGGCCACACAGAAGGCGCAGCTGGTCTGGCTGGTCTCATAAAGGCTGTCCTGTGCTTGGAAGCAGGGATCATACCAGCCGTGACCAAGCTTAAGACCCTCAATCCCAAATTACACATGTCAGACTGGAACCTGGTGGCTCCCATGGAGAACATCTCATGGCCCCAAGCAGGCGTTCGGCGGGCCAGCGTAAACTCGTTCGGATTTGGCGGTGCCAACGCTCACGCTATTCTGGATGACGCCCTTCACTATCTGCTGTCGCGCGGTCTCCATGGACGCCACACCACCCAGCCGGTCCCCCTCCTGCTTGAGTCGTCTCTTCATCTGTCTGTGGATCATGGATCAGCATCCTCTTCTGAACATGCTCACTCGGATGCGTCATCGCCTGGTTCGTACGTCAATGATGGTGCCGCTAGCTTGAGCGACGACAACACCAGCGAGCATCTCGCAGAGGTAGAGCCTCAACACCACCTTTTCGTTATCTCGGCAAAGGACCAAGGTGGAGTAGGCAGGGTGGCTTCAAACTATGCCGGATTCCTCAAGCAAGAGCCGGGCAAAGATGACTTCTCCACTATGCAGTCGCTGAGCCACGTTCTTGCCGAGCGGAGGAGCCAGCTGGATTTCCGCAGCTTCGTAGTAGCGGATAACTTGGCAGATGTCGGCGCTTCGCTCGAGGCCAAAGATCTAACCCATGCGCGTTCGTCTGTCAAGGACAAGGTAGTATTTGTCTTTACGGGTCAAGGCGCGCAGCGCGTTGGCATGGCGCGCGAGCTGCTGTCTGATCCCGTTTTCAGCCAGAGTATTGAGCGCAGCCAAAAGGTCGTGACAGCCTGTGGCGGTGATTGGAGTATTGAGCAGATGCTCACAGCGGGTAGTGCAGAGGATTTGGGCAAGTCTCTCTACTCCCAGCCTCTCTGCACGGCTATACAAATCGGATTGGTCGACATGCTGTCTACTTGGGGTGTTGAGCCAGCCGCCGTGGTAGGACATTCCTCAGGTGAAATAGGTATGTTTTTCCCACCTCCAAATGGTAGGAAAGGCTAATATCTGACACGACCAACACAAAAATAGCCGCCGCATATGCCTCTGGAGTCTTGTCTCACGAAGATGCCATGTATGTGGCCTACTACCGAGGAACATTGTCCAGCGTCGTATCATCCCGATCGGGTGTACAAGGCAGCATGCTCGCCGCTGGTCTATCCGAGGCCGATGCGCTCAAATACATTGCGGACAGAGAGGCCGTCACGATTGCCTGTGTCAACAGCCCATCAAGTGTGACGCTATCCGGTGAAAGCAGCGCCATTGCCGAACTACACGAGACTCTGGTAAAAGATGGAAAGTTCTCTCGCCAGCTCCGTACCGGTGTTGCCTACCACTCTCCAGTGATGGCGGTTGTGTCCGAAGACAGCCAACGCCTTCTGGCTGGATTGGAGGCAAACCTGCGGCCAATGAAGGTTCCGATGTACTCTTCTGTAACGGAGAAACTCATCGATGGCAACAAACTTGGTGGTGGGTATTGGATGGAGAACATGCTGAGCACTGTCCGGTTTGCCGGTGCGTTGCGAAAGCTTGTGACGGGTGATGCCGACAGCGAGGGCTTTATGGACACGGAATACAGCGCCATTATTGAAATAGGGCCCTCGAAAACCCTCCAAGGCCCCATTAAGCAGATCCTCACTGCCATTAGCCCACGACTTGTCGAGAAGCTGCCCTATCGATCCATCTTGGTGGCAGGGAGTCATGCAAGAAAGACAGCTCTCGAGGCTGCCGGGTTTCTCTGGTCGACAGGCCATTCAATCAATCTGGCCAAGGTTAATCGGATACCAGGATCGGACGAATTGGATCTATCCATGCTCCCACGCCTGCCAGTATACCCTTGGAAGCATGATATCAGTTTCTGGCATGAGAATCCGGCTAGTCACGCAGTTCGTGTCCGGAACGAACCCAGAACCGACCTCCTGGGCATGCCGGTCGATGGTCAGAACCCCTTTGAGCCACGATGGCGCAACTTGCTCAGTGTTGCTGAGAATCCTTGGTTGTCTCACCACCGCGTGGCTTCGGCTTGTTTGTTTCCTGCTGCTGGATATCTCATCATGGCATTGGAAGCCGTCTTGAAGCTAGCAGCTGCAAAGAAACAGGAGAGCTGGGCCCTCAAGGGTGTTGAACTTACCAATGTGAAATTTGAGACTGGACTTGCTCTGCCCGAAGACGGCTCGGCAACCGACATCTCCATTACACTAAAACCACACGCCGTCATCGATGCGTCGTATGACTTTAGCATTTATTCTGACTCTTTCGACCAGCCTATCCGCCGGCTCGTCATCGGATCCGTCAACGCCGTCTACGAAACCAAGGAGGTTGGGAATAGCGCATTTGAGACCGAGGCCGAGGAGCAGGACTGGAACTCGACCAAGAAAACGCTCCTGGATGTGCAGTCTTCAGCCTCGCAGCCCATCGATGTGAAAGCATTCTACGAACATCTATCCTCCATTGGCTTGGAGTATGGGCCAACATTCCAAGCTCTTGAACGAATCGACGCAGTCCCTTCTGGAGCTGATCCAGCCGGCGCTGCTTGTGGCACGCTCACCATCCCAGATACAAAGTCCATCATGCCCATGAATTACGAATTCGCTCATCTCCTGCATCCTGCAACTCTGGACTCTGCTTTCCATCTCGCCTTTGCCGCGCTGCAGACAAAGGAGGAAATTGTGCGTCCGGCAGTTCCAGTTTCGATTGAACGCGTGTACATCTCGGCGGATTTACCATCGGCACCGGGAACCCAGTTCCGAGGAATGGCGTCCACCCAACGCCTTGGAAAAACTTCTCTCGTGGCCGACATTGTATTTGCTGACTCGGATGTCAGTCGCCCTCAGATGGTAATTGAATCTATGGGCTTGAATGACGTAGGCGAAGCATCTGGAGACAGCGTAACAGATGTGGCCACCACCAGTCACCGCGCCGCCGATCTGGTGTGGAAAGAGGATGTTTCTTTTATGCAACGGTTGTCTGAGCACGAAGATGGACGAAAGCAACTGAGTTCGTGGGTCGAGTGCTTCTTACACAAGAATGCAAACCAAAAGTTCCTGTTTGCTGGGTTTAAAGAAAATGATTCTCTCCTAGGGGCACTTAGTGAAGCATTTGCGTCACACGAGCGGGCTGGTGGTTGTGGCAAACTATTTCCATCCACGCTTCCTTCATTGATACACACTGGAGCGGGTGAAGCACCGAACAAATTGGCCACACACCTGCAGAGCTTTGCGACAAATGGACCCTACGATGTCATCATTCTGACTGTTGATCGAGCCTTTGAGGCACCGTCACTCCCTCACTCCGTTTCAGGCCTTCTTCACTCCAACGGGAGACTGTTAATGCTTGAAGCAAACAACCGGATCAACGAATATGTTAAATCTGACCAGGAGGGTGATCTTTGGGAAGAGTCTATACCATCTTCAGCACTGTCATTTGATGCGTTGAAGGAAGGAGTCGTGATACTTGAGCGTGAAGCTAACCAAAGTCCAGACGTGTCCCAGTTATGCGAAACTCTTACTGGCATGTTAGGAGAGGCGGGCGTATCAGTGAAGAGGCAGAGCATGGTAAGTGCATTTGTTCTTTTTGTTTGAGAATTTATTGGGAAACAAAGACTCCGCGTCCTCGTGAGCCAGTGTTACTAACAATCTGTTACTCCAAAATAGGAACAAGCCCCCCTTGACACCAGCCACTCTGTTGTTATCTCACTGGTGGAATATGGCGACAGCCTCGTTTACGGTTGGGCAGAAGAGGATTTGACCAAATTCAAGGAGCTCGTCGGCACCGCGTGCTATGTTCTTTGGCTGACTACTGGCGGCTTAATGAGTCCCGACCAAGCTGGCTTGAAGTACAGCTTAACCCAAGGGTTATTGCGGACTGTTCGCGCCGAGTACCCGCAACTGGTGCTGCCTCACCTTGACATATCGCCGTCCAACTCCCAAGCACCGCAAGAGGTGGCAGACATTATATTCAAAGTCCTGAACACCACGCTGTCTGGAGTTGGCTCTGATGCTCATGTCGAGACCGAGTTCGTCGAGTCCGACAGCAAAATCTTCATCCCTCGCCTTGTGCGCGACGCGGCCATGGATGCTGAAATTCAGCTATCCTCTGCCAACAGTGCAATCATTGATACCAAGCTGGAGGACTGTGACCGACCCTTGCGGTTATCTACTGCAACAGGCGCGGCCCGATGGATTCCTTGCGAGCCTCACGGTGCGATCGGCCTGCACGAGGCGATGGTGGAAACGAGATATGTTGCCACATCAGCTTCTGACCTTGGGTCTCTTGGCTGCGCTGTCGCGGGCGTCGTTACTGAAGTGGGACAATCTGTGACCGAGTATCAGGTCGGGGATTCTGTCCTGCCGCTTGACGTCTCCGTCAATTCCGATGTGCAGACACGCTTCATTGTCAACACTTGCGACATATTCAAGGTGCCGAAACATATCTCGGCTGCCAAACTGGCATACTGGATAACGCCGCTCATTTCAGCACACCACCTTCTCGTTGACCAGCAGCCCAACGCCTCCCCAGCTTCCCACAATGCGCTTTCAAGTGCCAAAATCATGTCTCACATGGTTGCAGACCTTGGCAAAAAGATGTCACAGCCAAATCTTACACCACCAGACAGCGTTGGCCACTCGCCGCCTCGGAGCGCGACTCCAGAACTGCAAGAGGCTCATGACGGCAATGTAGGCAGTGTTTTGATTGATATCGAAGACGCTTCGCTTAGAACTTCTCTTGGGCAAATTTCTCAATGGCTCGGCCTGCATACATTTCTGGTGGTGCCCGAAGGCGCGGAAGTCGGCAACGAACTAGCATCTTGCACAGTCATCCGTCGAATGACGCGTGCATGCAGCAAGTCTATGCGAAGCAGCGCTGGAAATGGAGGCATTCAGATTATTCTTTCATCTCTCCATAGCCCGTCAAGCGTTCAACATCTCATGGCAACACTTGCTCCAGGAGGTCGTTTTGTGGCCGTTGACACGTCGTCTAAGCGTGAAGAAAGCCTGCGAGCAGTTGTTCCCCGGTTCAATGTCGCCCTGGAGCACTATAACACCCAAGACCTAGATGCTTTCAGCATGCGAAACTCCAAAAGGGCCATACTTGGCATGCTGTCCAACGGTGCTCTAATACTGCCCTCGTTAGCGCTTCCTAGCCCAAAGCCCGTCACAGGAATGGCACTCTTGAACCAAGCAACAGCTAGTCACGGTCGCAGGGTCTTCTCACTTGAGCCTCATTCATACGTCCCCATGCTTATAGAGGGACCCCAGTTTGTTCATCAGAGCAAGCTTGACCCCTCCGGTACCTATATAATATCTGGCGGACTGGGTGCGCTGGGTCTGGAAATGGCATCGTGGCTTTGTGAGCAAGGAGCACGCCACATAATACTCCTGTCACGCTCTGGCAATGCGACCGAGTCAGCGCTGAAAGCCATCCATGGCCTCTCCCAGAAGGGATGCCAGTGCGATGTGGCACGTTGCGACATTACCAGTGCGGCTGACGTAGAGAGTGTTGCTAGCCAAGTAAACAAGAACGGGTGGCAAGTGCGTGGTATTATCCAGGCCGCCATGGTGCTCGCTGATTCTCCCTTGGAGTCTATGACTGGCAAACAGTGGGCTACGGCCACAGCTCCAAAGGTCCATGGTTCCTGGAACCTGCACAACGTCCTCGGCTGTCATGAGGGCCTTGATTTCTTCATTCTTCTGTCTTCAATCTCTGGCGTTATTGGAAACAGCGGCCAGGCCAACTACAGCGCTGGAAATACGTTCGAAGATGCTCTAGCGACCCACAGACGGCAACGAGGTCTCTCTGCTACCAGCTTGAATCTGGGACTTGTAGCCATGGACACGGGTAATGTGGGATCCATCGATGAGTTTGTCAAGAAGTTTCCGCACCTCGCATCTGTCATGGTCAGCAAGAAGGAGGTTCGCGCCGCCCTGAATCTCGCAATGCGTGGAAGTGGGCTGAATGGCAGGCCACTTGCAAGTCAAGTAGTGGTGGGAATCTCTGGGGCGATAAATCTCGACGACGGTCTCAGCAGCCGCTGGCCGAGCGATCCCAAATTCGCCCATCGACTGGATCATCAAGCAGCATCCAAAGATTCAGGAGACAAGCAGGCCAAGGTCAATTACGAAAAGGCCATCAAAGATGCAAAGTCAACGGAAGAAGCAAGGATGATTATCGAAGACGCTTTGCGCATCCACGTTGCCGGAGCCATGTCTTCTGATGCGGCAAATATTGATGTGGATAAACCAGTCACGGCCTACGGTGGTAAGTAACATAAATTCGTCGTTGCGCTGAGCTCAGTTATTAACTTGTAACCTGCAGTCGATTCCCTCAAAGCCACAGAAGTGCGCAACTGGTTTCTGAAGGAATTCAGCAGCCGCTTGTCCATATTTGATATTCTCAGCCCGACCCCCATATCACGACTGGCCTTGAACATTTTGAAAAACTCGAGTTATAAAGTGCAGGAACGAAAATAGGTGCATGTGCTAGGAAGCTAGGATCCTATAATATACGCAGTAATCTAGGTTCGCAAAAGTTCATGACTGACTGTCCTTGGCAGAACAAGGTTTGCCAGTCCTCGTGTTCAACTGCCGACGGCTATCATTAACGAGTCGTTTTTCACGATTCGCTACGACTCGTTGGCAACGACGTGAATCCCATCTGATTTATAATTCCTTTGTTGGCTGCACTTCTTAAAGAACAGTCTCACGAGGCAAGTGAGATTAGCAGGGATTGTGTAATTGCCTTCTACATTCATTGGCATGGTTACAACACGTAGGAGAGGCTCATACCCACGAGGCCAACGAAAATTGTTATGAGCCACACGAAATCGGGATAACAGCCGTCATATCAGCTGCCATTAACACCTGTAATTGCAAGCAATGCGATCGACTTATCTTGGTCGACGCGCTAAAGGTCACGTTCTGGAAGTGATGCTAAAATTCCCGTCTCGGAGTCTGAATTCCGTCCGGATTATTAAGATTGATGGACGTAGCATGTAACTGCGATTGGTGTTTTTAAAGTTGATCCCACTTATGCCGAGTGGCTGATCGGGATTTTATGCGGGATAGACTTGAAACGAAACAGATATTTACAGGAGAGAACATTGAGGAATTCAACGAAAGCGTCTGAGTGCATTACAAGACATTGTTCAACACCGATCCCTTCAACAGGATCCGCCATGCGAGAACAATAAGAGACTGGTGACCATGTGTTTTCATGATCAGGACATTGTTCACTGCTGTCTTGGAATAAGCCAAGAACCATCCAAACTAAAAAGGATCAAGACCCATCCGGGAAATATGATGGACCCGACCCGGCTTCGATTGATTTGTAACCTGGTCCATTGTGCCGAAGACCAACTTGATATAAAATAGATTGCCTCTCCAAACCAAGTAATTTCCTCTACTCTACAATCTACTCGCCATCACTATGAAATCCATAAGCTCATCTCAAATCATGCTCTTCGGGGCGCTGGCTGGTCAAGTCCTGGCAGACACTGCGTCGTGCCAGCAGTCTGTAAGTCTTAACCAGTCATTCCGTGGTAGCTGCTGATGGCTATAGTGTACTGAGCTTTCCGCTACGTTTGGCGAGGCGCTGTATTATCCAGAAAATGATCCTGTCGTCTTTTGGGACCAGAAGCAGCAGCTTGCTGGCCAGCTCTGTCGCGTGGAACCAGCCAGTCCAGAGGAAGTGGCCAAGACGCTCGAAATTGTCGTCAAGAACGCATGCTCGTTTGCAATCAAGGGCGGTGGCCACTTGCGGGAGCTCACTGACTCCAACGCACCTGGTGGTGTAACAATTGACACTCAACGAATGCGCCAGGTTACGTTGGCAGATGACGCGTCTTCTGTGACGCTGGGTGCTGGGCACAACGTCAACAGCACTCTCGAGGCACTTACCACCCTCAATCTGGTGTTCCCCCTTGGTCGTATCAGCACCATTGGGCTTGGTGGTTTCTTGCTTGGCGGTGGCCAGGGCGACATGAGCGGAAAATACGGCTTTGCCATGGACAATGTTTATGAGTACGAGGTGCGTAATCTGTTCCGCATTTCAGATCCGTCTAACGGTTGCAGATTGTCTTGGCCAATGGTACCATCACGACGGCGTCTGAGACAAAGAATAAAGATCTGTTCTGGGCCTTGAGAGGAGGCGGTGGCAACAACTTTGGAGTCGTCACGACATTCACCATCAGAGCGATCCCTGCGATGACGATCTGGGCTGCTGATTCAAACCACCCAGACAACCAAACAACTGCAGTCACTGAGGAAATTCACAAACTTGTCGAAACCTCCAGTGTCGATTCCAACGTCAACTTCCTCACTGACTACCGTTTCGTCCCTGCCACTGGCGAGTTCACCTTTACCGTCAACCAGCGCTACCTCAATGCAACTGAATCGCCAGCCGTCTTTGATGGCTTGAATGCCCTATCTCCAACGCCTGGAACTCTCAGGTCTCCTAATGTTGCGTTTGCTATCCCAGATGGTGCTCGGTATGTTCAATGGACTATTGGATTGCCTCGATTTCTGACGCATGTTGCAGCCAAATTTTTGTTTCTCTGAGCTGGTATTCATCCGCCCTCATGCTTCAACGGGCGGCGGACGTCTTCAAGGCAGAGGTTCTGAAGGTCCAAAACGTCACTGGTCTCGTTGCAGGCCTGGATTCCCAACCCATTACAGTCAGCGCACTGAATGCCGCACAGCAGCGTGGGGGCAATGCCTTTGGCCTTTGTGGTAACAAGCCTCTACTGGGTAAGACATTTATTCCTGCTCCTTTACGTGTCTAACCTAGTTCAGAAACCATAATCAGTATTGGGTGGGCCAACGCCGAGGACGACGCCGCCATGTATGCTCTTGCTGACACCTGGCTTGCCCAAACTGAGGCTGCGTCCCACGAATTGGGTGTTTACCACCCTTACCGCTATATGAACCATGCTTTTCGCAGTCGCCAGGACGTTTTAGGTTCCTACGGCAAGGTGAATCTGGCCCGTCTTCGAAAGGTTCAGCGCTCAGTTGATCCCAATGGTGTATTTACTTCCAAGGGGTTGTGTACCGGGTATTGGAAGCTTTTGTAAGGTGTCTGATGTAATGGCCATTCAGACAGGAAGGATTCACATTATCTATTGTTTCGCTGGATGAATGTGCGACTTCCCTTGTACTACATGTTGGTCATTAGTCGTTATACTGTTTAGGCTTATTCAGAGATCCATTCCCCTCATCGCATTCTGCCAACCACATGTCCGCTGCGTCTGAGGCCACTCGCGAGCGACACGTTTAAACATCTTCAATTTGGCGCATCAATTAGGTGAATTCGTTATTCTTCATCACTTCATAAGCTAACAAGGCGATTCTTCTCCGAGACATGTGCCTGGTATCCAAACAAGCATCCTAATGAAGGACATATTTTTTCAATGGTCTCTTCCCTCCTTTCAAATGCTCCACAGCCCTCCCTGACATGTATCCGTGAACGTACACATCACCCACAAAACGATACCCGCCGCGAGTTCCCTCGGGCCTCAGCAGAATAGGGGTTGAGCAACCTAACGGCACCACAACTTGATCTTCTGGAAGCATGAACCCTGATCCCATTCCCACTCGGTTGTCATGCGTAATAAAGAAACACCGACCCATCATCTTATTGCCAAAGTGCTTTTGCACATAGTCTCGCTGCGCCTCGGGCTTTATGTCAATGTAGGAGTTGAGGCATTTTTGTAGTTCTTGATCCAATGGAAGGTAGGGTAACCGCTTGCGGAGCTGTTGTGCGAAAAGAGCATAGCAGACAGTTACCCACTGGCCGGCATCGTATGATGATGGAACTTGCCCAAGACATAGGGTTGCGGCAAAGTCGTCTTCAATGGCATCCAAGAACTCGTCGCTCTCGTGAGGAAAGTTGCCCAGCAGCAAGGCCCTCCAATTCAAAAAGGCCATAAGATAGTCTCCTAAATTACAGAGCGTGCCAACTGCAACTCCTTTGCTTTTGACAATGTCTAGCGGAATAGCAGAGATCTCCAACTTGTTTAATCGTTCGTCAAGGAACTGGAATGACGCCTTGGTTGATCCCGCGGCTGAAAAGTTGTATTTATGACCCAAGGATGACGTTTGAGGAATTTGAGACCAATCCGGAACAAACGAAGGCAGGCTTGTCGAGCTTGTGTGGGCTGGAAAGTGGATTGCCTCGCAAATAATGTCCAGCCGTTGGGTGGTGTTGAGGAGGTAGTCAACAACTTCAGTGTATACATCCTTGACTGGGAGGTTGTAGTCGGCATGGAATTCGTCTTGTATCTCCTCGGGCAAGAGACCAAGAATCCCAAACACCTTGTCTCTGGGGTCCGAGGCAAGCTTCCTTCGACACAGGCGAAGGATATCGAGAACAGCTTCCTCTCCGTCATCCATGTACGTTTCAACATCCGGGAGGCTGGCTGGCCCTTGGTGAATGAGAACTTGAGCATCGGTCGATTGATCTTGGGATGGTGTCTGATGCCGTTGCATTTCATCACTTTGGAAAGTCAAGGAATTGCGGTGACGGCCGAAAGCCTCGGATGCGAGTTTGTACCATTCCCATGGAGCCTTGGTAGATCCGCAATAAACTGTGATTTTCCTCGCATTAAAGACTTCCTGGACAACCCACAGTCGACTCCAGTATTCTCGCCGAAACAGAGATACCACACTCCGAAGATGGCCGCTCTTTGCTCCGGATTCCAAGAGATAGGGCAGCCTATCGGGATAATTGACCGTATTTGCTATTTGTCCAAGATAACTCACAGCCTGGGCGCTGTTGTCTGCGTCTGCACCAAGCCATATCACCACAGACTCGGCGTAGGAGTAGATGCTGGGCATAAACCGGATCTGCTCAGCTCGTTCATCCTTGTTTTGCTGGTCGATGGACAGCGCATCTACCCAGACCAAGACTGGCTCCGTCTTTTGGCGCAGTACCTGAAGGGCGCTGTGCAAACTCACAGGCACCTGCATTGGACAGCCTTGAAGTTTGATCTTTCGAGTGTCGGCCGCATCACCCCATGCATAGGAGATGGCCAGATATCGAGGAGGGTATTCCAGAGAAACATGAATAATCTCACACTTGATCAACGTCTTTCGTTCTGGCAATATCCTCACCAGCCTAATGTAGCCATCATCCAGCGGTCTATATTGATATGGCTTGTCGTTCGGGGGTGGGTTAGGCCAAGGCTTTGCCCAACCGCTTTGTGTTGGCGGCGCTCGCTCACTCTTGGCACGATGGACCTTTGGGGAGACATCGCTTGCAGGGGACCATTGTCGGCCTTTGTAGGGAGGAGCGAGTCGTCCTGGGTCACTGTCTGGATGTAAAAAGTCCGGGGTGCGAGGCTGCAAGGCCTTGCGGGCAGCTGTTTTGCGACGCCCGACTGGCAAAGGTGTCTGGAGAGGCGGGGCCAACATGCGATGGGCTGGGCGTTGCATTCTGCTCGCTCCAGCCATGTCGTCTGAATCGCTGTCTGCCTCCTCCAGCTCGTGCACCAGCATTTCCTTCTTCCGGCGGTCGAACCGCGACGAAGGGCCGCGGTCTTCTGCCATCATTCCATATTCGCTTGCATAGATATTCGCATGGAGGGGCTCGGTCAAGTTTCCGGAGGATTGCCTCCGCCGGATTGGTGGAGGCGATGGGATTTGGTGGTTCTTTGACATATTGATGGGCCGTTTTGAGGCCGGAGATTTGGGACCCCAGGCGTATCTATCATCATCAGAGTGGTATCCCCTTCGGCCCGGAGACGGGGGTTGAGCCTGAACGTATTCAGGCCCAGCTGCCGTCGGTCGGAGGCGTATGCGGCCATATCTCGGCTCTGCCATGGCGGTTGGAAGCAGCAGGTCTTCCGGGATGTCTCGGTCGCTATGCAAAGATCTTGATTCCTGTTCTACCTGGATCAGCGCTCTCGGGGCACCTGTGACGTGTGTTTGAGTAATTCTTCATCGGTGCCTGATTCCCATCTGACCGCATTTGTGCAGCCGCTGTGCGGGGCTCTTTGTGGGTATTGAAACCAAAGCATCTAATTGGGCCTGTCGCTCAGCTTGCACGGATATTCATTGGTCGCTCGAGGTGGTGGATGACTGAGCTATCACCATTGCGGCGAAGTGCCCCAATTGATCTAGCTAGATGGGGCTAAAGCAAGGGATTCTAGTTCAGTATGATTGCGTGAGGAATGACATGTTGGACTCAGATGGATACCCTGGAGCAGATGTCGCGTATCAAGTATCTGAATATGATACCTTGCACATACCGACGGAAGCAATGGCTGTAGATGGAACTCTTTGTCCTCAAGTATGTGTTGACAAGAATATGTTCTCTACCAGACTAATTGCATCAGCAAAATTCATTACCCAGAGCCCAAATCGGGTGTCTTAGATTCTACGTAGACTCTGCGGATTCTTGTCGGACAATGTCACAAATCAATTTTCACTGTAAAACCCACAGGCTATTTGAAGCCGATTAGAGTAATACGAGGTTTCATCCGTTTCTTGTCAGGGTCCAGAAACAAGCAGACATCAGAAACAACCATGCAGCCAGCTGTCTCCTTGTCAAACAGTTTTGTTCCGCAGGCAGACGGACAGTTGGACAAAGGGCGGATTTGCGAGTCGCGCCGCAACCCGAAGCCGCAATCGAATGCAATACACCATGGGACCAAGCGTTGGTCTTTTCATGCGACCTCGTACATACTTTGGGAATAATTGCCCTGTTATATTGAGATTGGCTTTGCGGCGTCATGCCAGCGCCATACACCTGTCCAAGCATTGTGGTTACAAGCGTGATCAACATGCAAATTTTAGCGATAGAAAGGAATTATAAGTCCCTGCGTATTTCGGTCAATATGAACCAGGTCGTGTACGGTAGGAGAGCGTGACGCGAGTCAAAACCCCAGCTTCACCACAACTTGCGCTTATCTTTGCCAACAAAAATGTTTTCTTTCAACACTCGTCAACATTAAAAGAGGACAAGTCTACATTGACTACATTTCTCGATAGAAACTAGATGCTCCCACATATTCTCAAAATGCTGGCATCATTAACAAAGACACGGCGCATCCACAACTCTACAAATGCAGTTTAATAGCAAGATACCGTATAATCTCGCAAAATC